>CM060606.1:43689347-43989347 GCA_030578255.1 Tiaroga cobitis
TTTCTGTCCCTTTCCATCCAATTTCTATAAAACGAACGTGTAGCATTCACGTTAATCACTAGAGTTCACAGTCATGACCAGCACTGGCCGCAGTGACATTGCTAAGTTCTAGTGTTTTAATCAGGATGTACTTTAATTATATGTTATATCATCCTAACAGTGTCTGTCAGGGAAAGCTGGAGTTGTCATTCATGTTTTATAAATCTATAGCTGCATTTTACAAACTAATTGCATTGCTGACAACATATCTCTTTACATGAGCAGAAACTCATATAAATATGAGAATGTTGCAAATATTGAGAAAATTGTCAACTTTTTTAATGACATTTTTCTGCATTATGCAAATACACGTAAAAATAAAGGTTCTAAAAGGAACGTTTTGCAGCAGAAGAACCATTCAAACATTTTCCACTATAAAGGACCTTTTGTGGAATGGAAGGAGTTTTGGAATCATTGATGCCGACAAAGGAACTTTATTTTTAAGAATGTACTTTTAAAGGGATAGTTCACCCAAAAAGGGAAATTTTGTCATCATTTACTCACCCTCAAGTTGTTCCAAACCTGTATGAGTTTCTTTCTTCTGTTGAACACAAAAGAAGATATTTTGAAGAATGTTGGTTACCGAACAGTTGATGGACCCCATTGACTTCCATAGTATTGGGGGAAGGGGGAACTGTGGAAGTCAATGGGGTCCATCAGCTGTCCCTTTAAGTCTTTTCTCTCGCTTCCGACTGTATGTTGTGAAATGCAGCTCACTTGCGTATATCTTTTGTCCGTTCATGCATGATATATGTGATGGTGTGTGACAGCTGAGGAGAACACGGGTGTTTCAGCCTTCTGTTCATTTTTATTCGTCATAGCTAAGATTATAGTTATCATTCAGCAGAGGTTTGGATCAATAACTGAGCAAACTTTCATCAGAGTAGACAGTAAATTTGATTTGAGATTGACAGTAAGGCTGCAGTCCGTTCAGTAAGTCATGTTGTGTTCATTAATGATCATTTCATTTTTTTAAGTCTCTTTTTCTGTAAAGAATTATTTGTCAATCCAATCAATAATGAGTCAACAAGGACATGTTGAAATTCGTTGTTGTAGGTATTTTGCACAGTAAGCAAACTGCATAACTAGTATGAGTAGTGCCATACACCAGTTTCAGATACCAACTCAGTCTTTTCCTCTAAACTAACTTTTCTGTGTAATTCTCTGATGTCGTTGAGATATTCAATCATCATTCACTGATTCTGAGATTATGAACTGGAAAGCCTTCGGATTCTTTCTCTCTCGCTGAATATTGTCAAAAAGCTTAAAAACACAGAGATATAATGTTTTCGCTACATCGTCCGGCCCTAAACTTCTATACTAGCGAACTAGAACATTATCAGACTTCCTATCTACATGGCTTGTTTGGTTTGGATTTCCTCTTTACTCTTTACTGTAATCAGGGAGTGTTTTCCCAATGGATTCTTAAATATGAAGGATTGTTTCTCAGCTTTAGAGGTTTTAGCCCTTTTGCTGGAGTCAATGTCATCTATTTTGCAGACAGCCGCCCTGAATAACGCCATCGGCTACCTCTGCCATGACAAACCCCACACACTCGCCGATACATTACGTTACAGCTCAGCGCGTTCATTTAAATCATACAACTCCATTCGTTTCAGGACTGTAGATGATTTACAGATCAGACCCCAGTTATATATTCTGTGGCGCATTAATAATCCGAGTGGCCCCTAATATCAAAGGAGTTCAGATTTATTTATTTATAACAATAAATGAAATGCCATAAAATAAATATCTTATTTAGTTGTTTGTTTGGTCTTATTTGATCTTAATAATTTCTTTATTAATTGTATTATGTATTTATTTAATCTTATATTTAATCCAATTGATTTATGTAATCTTATTTATTCTTATTGTATCTATTTAATCCTATTTATTTGTTCTTATTTATTTATGTAATCTTATTTGTTCTTTTTTATTTGATCCTAATCGCATTATTTGATCTTATTTGTTTTATCTTCATTCATTTTTTATACATGTAATCTTATTTATTCTTATTTTATCTGGTTTAATTCTATTTATTGTATTATTTTATCTTTTTTTATTTATTTAATCTTATTTATAATTTTTATTTAATCTTATTTTATCCGAGTTAGTTAATCGTATTAATTTATTTGATCTTATCTTATTTAATCCTATTTTATTTCTATTCATTTATTTGTTTATGTAATCTTAATTTTATCTTGTTTTATCCTTTTTTAATCCTATTTATTTTCATGTTTGATCCTGTTTAATCCTATTAACTTTATCTTATATTTCTTATTGCATTTTCTGATTGTGAAGTGTGTTTGTACATCTTTCTTTACGGTTCTTCTGTGCCATACGTGGCTGAGAGCGTCAGACGTGCCCGTGACCTCTTTATGAATCATGAATGCTGTGTCCCGTGAATCTGAGCGCATCCCACCCGTTCAGCAGTAAAATAATAATGTGGCGTCTGGCACATGAAAGCCAGTCCTCGTGCGAGAAGGTTTGTTTCAAAGCGCTCCTGATGCGTTTGTGATGGCAGAATGCTGCCGTCTTCCAGATGAAGCTTTGATGGAGAGATAGTCGAGTCAGATATTGATGTCGGAGCGCTACTTAGACTATTAAACACGAACTCCAAGCGCATTAGTGTCTGCCGCTTTAGTTACAGGAGCTTTAGGTGTTCGATGTGGAGCTAACAGTGAAAAACAACACAGTGTCTTTGTGTTTTTTGCCAGTGTAACAAATAACCACTGAGCATTGATATCCAGCTTGCGGTTTCCATTAAGTGCTCTGAGATCCCACATGCAGTCACGCGTGCTGAAGATGCTGCGGTAAATCAGTCCGTGTTGGTTGTACATGCTATGTCTGGGTTAGTTTACTGATTAATTGCTGCCACCATGCCAGGGTTTCAAAAGGCACCCTTAGGCACCCTCAGTCCTAGAACCGGGCCTGTTAGTAAGATTTTGTTAAGAAAGGTGCTTGCTTATGCAAACTTGCTTCTGTGAAGCGATGGTGTTGCTATAGGTGGTTGCTAAGGTGTTACTAGGTGAATGCTTTCTGTCTGAAGTCACAAGTCCTGCACCCTCGTGTCTGTAGATCTGGCTTGTGTCGCTCCTTCAGTGTAAGTCTGTGGGTGTTATTGTTAAGCAGGTGATTTATGTATTTATTTGATTTGTTTGTGACTTTATTTATTTTTTTATTTAATTATTTAAACCGTTTTATTTGTTTATTTTTCTTATTTATTTTCCAATTACTTCATTAATTATTTGTTCTAATTTGTATATTTATGTAGGCCTATATAATTTTGATGTATTTATTTTTTCTTATTTGTTTATTTATTAACTTATTTGTTTGTTGATCTATTTGCTTCTTTATTATTATTCTTTTATTTATTGTTTATTTATGTTTTATTTATTTATTTTTCTAAATCTTTTTTTATTTTTAAAATGCTTTTTATATATTTTTCTAATTTATTTATTTTCTGATTTATTTGTTAATTTTCTAATTTATTTATTTGCATATATATATATATATATACACACATACAATATTTTTCTTATTTGTGTATTTCATTTATTTATTTATGTTTTAATTGTATTTATTTTTCTTATTTATTTGTTTGTTGGTCTATGTTTATTTTATTTTATTTACATTAGATTTTATTTTCTAAATGCTTTTGTATTTTTTTATTGATTTTTTTTTTTCTGATTTATTTGTTTATTTTTCTAATGTATTTAAGACACCATCACAAAGATACAAACAGTCAACGATACTCACGGAAGACACATACTATGAATTTCTATTTCTGTAAGTTCAGTTATTATTTAGTCTTGTAGAATCTCTGTAAATGTTTGTTATGTCAAACCGCTTCATCTGAAAGGATGGTACTAAATAAATGTCCAGTTTATGTCAAACACCTTTGAGGAGACAGAAAGTTGTTTCTTACAGAGCTAAACCCCTCGTCGTCATGCAGTTCTGTTTTTATGAACGTTGCGCTGGGAATTATACCTGAAATGAGAAAACAGCTGCAGTTTTACATGACAAGTGTCATGATGTTAAGGATCTTGACGTGCGTTTGTAAGCGCGCAAACAACCGGCAGTGATTGAGACTCAATTAGAGCTCATTGTTGCTTGAGCACGTCTAGAACAATAAGCCCGCTCGCGGCAGCTGCTCGCAGAACGTTTACATCTTCTTCATGATTGACAGCGGAGTCTGTCTGGAGCAGAATAAAGAGACAGAGAGATTGCTGACGTACAGACGACTGGTGGTTCAGGTCTGTCTCGCACCACTGCAAAGCCCCTGTTTCTGCTCACTTTTAAAAAGGTCACTTACAAGGTAATGTTTCAAATGCTGGCCTGTCAGGAAGAGAAAAATGCCATTTAGCTCAGAGACTGCATGGCATTCACTTCACAGTTTCTGTTTAACAGTTAAACAGCTTCAATCTGAAGAGGAGTCAGCTTTTCTTTGCCACACAATTCAAACTCTTTATTACAATATTGTTTTGTTGTATTTTTTATAACTTGATACATTTAAACATACTGAATACTCTATCTATCTATCTATCTATCTATCTATCTATCTATCTATCTATCTATCTATCTATCTATCTATCTATCTATCTATCTATCTATCTATCTATCTATCTATCTATCTATCTATCTATCTATCTATCTATCTATCCTATAACTTGATACATAACTTGATACATTTAAACATACTGAATACTCTATCTATCTATCTATCTATCTATCTATCTATCTATCTATCTATCTATCTATCTATCTATCTATCTATCTATCTATCTATCTATCTATCTATCTATCTATCTATCTATCTATCTATCTATCTATCTATCTATCTATCTATCTATCTATCTATCTATCTATCTATCCTATAACTTGATACATAACTTGATACATTTAAACATACTGAATACTCTATCTATCTATCTATCTATCTATCTATCTATCTATCTATCTATCTATCTATCTATCTATCTATCTATCTATCTATCTATCTATCTATCTATCTATCTAAGCTATCCTATCTATCTAAGCTATCCTATCTATCTGTCTATCTGTCTGTCTGTCTGTCTATCTGTCTGTCTGTCTGTCTGTCTGTCTGTCTAATATATATCTGTCTCTGTCTCTATCTCTGTCTGTAGCATCTTGATTCATTTGACTAAATTCTTGATTTCCTGCCAGTTGATTTCTGCCTATAACACTATCGCACAGCCATCACCATCGCACACCTGCAGGCGACAGGTGCGTGGGAAAAGACCAAAAGAGTACGTCAAAAATCTAAAAAAACAAGAACTCCCGCACACTATCAATACTTCCAAATGAGTATCAAAATTGTATTAGCAACGTTTCGGTCTCACGACCTTCATAAGGCATATGATATGCCTAGATAACACAGAAATCTGTCCCTAGCAACACAACTCACATTTACTTCACTGCTGTTACTGTTAGTGTTGAGTTGGGTAATAAAGGAACATCGATGAATTGACGTTTTACATGTTCTGGCTCTCGAACCAACCAGAGAAGCTGAAGGCGGTTTGGTGAAACCCGGCCCATGTAAGCGAACCAGTGACTCAGCCTGGACACTGAATATTTAGGTCATTAGAGGCGGTTCACTGGGATGTTTTGCCTCTGAAAGGCCGGTAAATTTTTAATCTGAGGGGCCGCGCTTACATGACATGCTCGTCTGGGCCTTTTGTGCTGCTGACAGTCCGAGCGGCGATGGAGTGGCCGGTAGGTACACACTGTTTAGATTAATGCACGTGTGTGTGTGTGTGTGTGATGGAGATGTACCGTCGACTGTAATACAGTAGCTGAGAGAACGCTGGATCGATGTCTGAACTCACAGAGGTAGAGATGAAAGTCCGACCCTTGCAGGGAATGCGCACCGCACTAAACAACTTTGAAGAAAAGCAACAGGAGACTGGCTTGTAGATTTGTATGAACATGGACATTCACTTTTGTCGAACCCTTTACCGGTGTTCTGACGATTCATGGTACCCATCGAGATTTGCTACTTACTGGTTATGCGCATGTGCAGACTCACAGTTTTTTTAACAAAAGGTACATTTTCATGTGTTATAATGTCATTTACCTTTAAAAAATGCTAACTACCATATGAATATTTGTACGGTCAGCCAGCTGAACAAGAATAACTGAAAGTTTCAGTTACTGAGGAAAGGTGTGCTTTGACAAGTCAAAGATGAATATTGGATGATAATTTTTAGTACTTTTCACACCGTTTTAAAAATAAAAACAGTAGTATACAGTAGCTACGCATAACTTAGAATTGTATTATAATTGTATTTCATATAATATTAATCGACATTCTGTGATCGATTCGCGCTACGGCAGCATTTTTTGACAAGGCAGCACAAATCGTCAGAACACCGGCATGCATTTGTCTTCACTGCAAACGATATTTTCTTGTTCTTATTTGAAGTATTTTTATCATGTTTTTTCATTTAAGGCAAAGCACTACAGGTAAAAAAAATGTGGTTTATTCCATGCACTGAAGCAAAATAGACCAAACCTTAAAATTGACCAGACTAGTGGAAAGAAAACATCTAAACTACATATTATAGTGTATTGTTTTTTGCACTTTGCGTCTGTAGATTTCAAAGACAATACGGAGCCTATCTTTAAAGGCTGTGAGTTTTTTCTCCTGCACTGAGTCAGAAATCTCCACTTCAGCAGCTTTACATACACTAAACTGTGCAGTTATTCATATCCATTTTCTGAAGGTTTGTTTATACGTCATTCGCCTAATTTACATAAAATTGTATTCCTAAAAACATGATGAAAATGTATTTGTTTTCTGGCTGTTGACTGTATTTTCTGATTGATAAAAGCTGTGTGATAAAAGGAGAGATCAAAATCCCCTCTGTAAAAACCTAGAAGCATAGAACTCACTATATTTGGTTAGGTTTATGTTAGGTTGTGATTGATCTACTCTACTCTGATTGGTCAGACGGCCCAGTCTGTTGTGATTGGTTTACTCTGCTCTGATTGGTCAGATGGCCTAGTCTGTTGTGATTGGTTTACTCTGCTCTGATTGGTCAGATGGCTCAGTCTGTTGTAATTGGTCTACCGCATACAGGGTTCAGAAACGAAACACCTTTTATCATATCTGAATTTCAGCTCCGGAGGCTTCCTCAGCACTTCATACACAGTGAGACACAAATCCAGCACAAGTCTTCATCCTTTAGAAGTGCATGCAAAGTGGAATTGCAGGGCTGAAAACAGCTACTTGTTGACAACACTAACCAAACTCTTTCAAGTCTCAGCTACAACTACAGTGTTTGAGAGGGGTCAAAGAATACGTTCACAGGCAGCCAATGAAGACCATAGACTGGCATTATGCACATTTGTTACATTGATGCGCAGGTGTGTAACAGGAAGTGAGAAGGAAATGCTGGCCACCCGTTTCAGGCAGTTCAGAATCGATTCTTTCTTTTAGGAGACAATAGCTATCTTTTCTTTCACAGTTTTGCTTTTCAAGTAAATGAATCCTGTTTTAAGGATATTTCTCCTGAAAAATTATGCGCTTTTTTCAGTTTAAGTGCTGATGTCTAAGACGTTCTTCTCCGCTTCTTCTCAGATATGTGTCACCAAGATGTCCACTCGCAGCTGCCAGGGATCCGACTCAGTCATCAAACCCCTGGACACCATTCCTGAAGACAAGAAGGTGCGAGTGCAGCGGACGCAGAGCGGCTTCGATGCCTTCGAGAAACCGGCGAGTCAGGTGAAGCGGGTCCACTCAGAGAACAATGCCTGCATCACCTCCAAAAGCTCCTCCTCTGGGAAAGAGTCTCCAAAACTACGCCGTCACTCCAGTCCTAGTTCTGTGAGTGTCTGAGTGTGTTTTCTTCCATAATTTATGTCTTATTTGTGCTTATTAAAGTTTATGACGGAATGAGCAAATTCATGCCTAATTTGACATTGCTAACAGATCATGATTGTCCTTGATTATAAGCCTCATTTATAAACCTTTATGTGAGGTTTGAAATGTGTTTTGATTGTAGATATTTTTATCACATACAACAGGGATTACCAATTTTTTCCCCCCAGCCAAGCCCCTTTGAGCTAAACATTTCTACTTGAAGTCTCCCAGAGGGTTAAAGTTAATATTTAAAAAAATAAATAGGCAGTCAGTGGTCACATGACATGCAGGTATACAAATGAAATATATCATTATTTTTTATTTATTTATTTATTTATTTATTTATGTATATTTTAATTTTTAATTGATTTTTTTTCCTTCGTTACGTCCCTATTTACGATGTCTAGGCAAATAAGGGCATAACACTTTTTAAAAACTGTGTGTGTACCTCAATGTACAGGACAGAGCAAGAAAAAGAAGCCGACCTCAGAACTCAGCTCAAAAGGATTTATTAATCCACAGTGCCACGAAGAGTGAATGAAGAAAATAATATTTACAATATATACAAGCAATGAATACGAACAATAACAAAATAACGACTTTAAACACAAACAAAAACATAAGGTGGGAAGGCGAGCGCACGAGAGATGCCAAATCAAAGAAATCAATAAAACAAAACAAACTAGCTAAAAGTTAATTCGACTAACCTAACTACCAAACAAAAAATGTAAAAAAGAAATCTTCGGCGTCAAGACGCTCTAACTAAACTACACTAACTAAACAACAAAACTTACAAAGTGGGCACTCTCCTAAACTGGTGTGTCTAACATAATCCAAAACCTCCTAAGTGCAAAATGTATGTCGCGCGACCTACTAACCTGCTCTCTTCCCCACTTTACACACTCCGTGTAAACTGATCAGGCTGAACAGTATACTCAAAACACAATGCAACAATTAAACAGAACTCGAATGTTAGACCCACACAGACAAATCATTGACAGCAAGTCAAACAAGCGCAGCAAACAAAAGTGAGCACACAGCTGTTGACATGGAAGTGATCACGGGCATTTGAATGAAGTGGTGAGATGTGATTGGATGAGGTGAACCGAAACGTCATCATCCTTCATTAAGATTGACAGGTGGTAGATTGATTCAACGAAGACCTGAAACACACACACCACAACAACAACACCAAACTACACACATCTCCATATTGCAACACTTTGAATACGTACGAGTACGTAACACCTTTTAAAATTATTTAAATTTTACGGTGCATTTTTACTTTTTTAGTGAGGGTTTTACTTCGATTTTTTTTATTTTAAAATTATTTATTTTAATGTTAATTTTTAATGATTTTATTCCTTTTTGGTAAGTGTTTTATTTTAATTTTTTTATTTATTTTTTATTTTTTATTTTACATTATGATTGTATTCATATTTAGTAAGGGTTTTATTTAGATTTGTTTATTTTACAATTATTTATTTTATTCATTCATATTTTTTTTATTTATAATATTTTAATATTGCATTATGATTTTATTTTACACTGTTTTCATTAACTCACTTTGTTAAACCCTGACATACAGCATTTTGTATAATTATTATATTTATTGCAATTTAATTTAGAAAAGACGAGTTCATTTTGACAGTATATAATTCCCTAAGCGAGACCGGATTGACCTGAGAGGGAAAACTAAAGGTTGGAGGGTTTGAAGAATGCAGCTAGCGAGCACATTTGCTTGCTGATTCACACCAATGAAAAATGGATGAGCGTAAGCCTGACAGAAGGAGTGGAGAGAGTGAGTGTGACCTCTTTCCCATAACACCCTTCTCATTATTCTTCCACAGACCTTCTTATTTAGAAAATCCACTAAAACCTGTTCTCCACGGGGTCCCTGCACTCCCAACACCTTAATCACAGTCATAAAGACCCGCTAAGGTAATACCAGCGCTGTAAAGCGAAGCTGATGGATTGTAGAGCGGATGTGTTCACTGAAAGCGTGTCGTGATCTGGCCGTATGGTGGCCGCTGGTCTCTAAGAGACAGCTGGTGTCTGGTGTTGATAAAAGGCTGCAGGGTTTGCGGTTACAGGCGCATCTGAGCAAGCGGTTATCCGGGAACAGTCCGGTAATCTTTCACACCAATCGCAATAAGTGACTCGCTGCTGCAGATCGGTGTCAGGCTGCAAACCTGATTACTGAAGAAACGCTGCATTTCAGGAGAATTAGTGCCGTGTGCATTTGCTCTTCAGGTCTTTAGAGTTGCATTCTCGTTGATGCAAGTACAATATTACTGTATTGGTTTGGAAAAGACACCGTTTTTTTTTTTTGTTGCATTCTCTTTAATGTAAGTAAAATATTACTGTTTTTGCTTGGAAATTATTATAAATTTTTTAAATCTGCATCCATATTAGCATATTTATTCTAAAAACTTTTAATTATGGACTTGTGCTTTTTTTAAATGTCAGCGTTCTTTTTAGATGCATCATAAGATGAATCTAACAAATGTGTCCAAGTCAGATGTTTTAGACACAATAGTCCTAAAGGTTTATGTGTGTATAGAGACTATGCATGTAAAACTGTGCGTATCAAGTGTGCGTGTTTTTATACACTTTTGCACAAAAATATGAAGCAGCAAAACTGTTTTCAGCATTGATAATAATGAGAAATGCAGCAAATCAGCATGTTAGAATGATTTCTGAAGGATAATGTGACACTAAAGACTGGAGTAATTTCAAAGTTTGTATTGCATTTTTGTTAAAATAAATGCTAGCCTGGTAATACCAGACTCTGCTACTTCACTTTGCTTCGTACACAGAGTCTGGGATAGCATAATAGAGAAGTGTTTTCTCTCTCGCTAGGGGGCGCGTACTGAAGTTTAAAATCATTGGTTACCCGTAAGCCAATCAGATAAGTTTGTTTATGACGTATGTTATGCGCCGACACAGCCGCATCGAACCACAGACATCATGCATCGAACTCAAATCTATGATCGAACTTCCACTGTAAACACTTGATGATGCGAGCGAAATACCCGAGTGAACATGGCTGTAAACGACTTTTTTGATCTGTGAGTGATGTATAGAATGACTGCTGAGAGAGAGAGAGAGAGAGAGAGAGAGAGAGAGAGAGAGAGAGAGAGCGCGCGCCCCGGCCGCGCGCGCGCACTCCCACGTCTACAAACAACACGAGCGCTGTCTTGCTCTCTCTCCCTCGCGCATATTCATAAAAATCAATCGACAAGATAGTAAGAGGTCGGAAGACCGCGGTTTCACGTGGAGCATTTGGAGATTTTTAGAGATTATAGACTCTAGGAACAACATCTCAATGAACAACATCTCAACTATAAAGGCCTGTCTCATATAAGTTAGACGCCTATCTCAAGTACAAGCCGGTGCAGTTCGACGATTTGGGCAAATAAAAGCCCGGGCTATTATTTGAAGTTTTACGGTATTTAATACCTGGAAAAGAAAAGAGACACTGACCTGTCAAAAGGCTCCCCAGTTTCTCGCTGACGATCGGTAATAGTTGATAAATTAAACTTTTCCCAAAGGGAGTAGGGCCACAACATCACCTCCATTCAAAATGTTTAATACACACTCTTCGTGTTCGGGCTTCAGTTTGCTAATGCCGGGAATATTCTCCACAACAGAGCGAATTGCATCCGCGTCTCCATATCAGCGGTCGTTTTCGATTTCCCTGACCTAATCTTAAACACGGCGCTTACCGACTACGTCACGGCTTTCAGCCCGCCCTCTGTTCGTTGATTGGCCGGCTGTTTTCAGGCCGGTGGAAAACAGAAAGATAGGCTGCTATCTCAGACTGACTATAGGAGCGAAATGAAATTAGCGGAAGTAGGAAGTCTGACGTAGTCAGGCTAAATAAATGCAGCCTTGTTGAGCATTAGTGACTTCTTTTAAAAACATTAACATTACTTATCCCAAACTTTTGACTGCAGCTTAAAAGCATTTAAGATGTTCAAGTATAACATTTTATCTTATAAGGCCACCCAGAGTATGTGATTTTTGCGTACATGTAGTTTAAGTTGTTCCTACTTAACAACTTAAGTATGGGGGGATTTAGAATAAATTTTAGTAAGAAAGATATTGATGAATCATGATATGTTTGCAGATTTCACACACTAATAATTTGTGGAGTTTTTACCTTGAGCTTCACTCTAGTAAATGTAACCACAGTTCACCTGTGTTCTTTCAGTCACTGCCAAAGTGCTCACAGTAAAATCCTGCAAACCAAATTTCCTGTTTAACAGGAAACTATTAATCACGTCCAGTTGAAACAGCTCTGGGTCATTAATACGGGGACAGACGTGTCTTTCCGGAAATCCCTGCTGTATAAATCCTGGATCTGACCCAGAATACCTGACCATACGCTGGCTGACCTCACATCTGCTGTGCTCTGGTCTGATAAAATATCACAGAATATCCTCTATTAAAGTCACCATGAAATCAAAATAGAGAGTTTGAATTTTTTATGGAATATCGCAGGATAATGATTCATTTTGTTTTAAATTCATGTACCCTCTTAATCTTTTATCAAAATAACTTCCCCTCCCTCTTACAGTGACATCTCTTCTCTGATGATGTGTTCACTGGCGCGAGGGCGAGGCAACCTGTCAATCACATGACAATCCACCAATAGCAAGCCACAACCATCCAATCAATTCCCAATGGACAAAATCAAGTCCCGCCCTACATTTTTTCTTGTTCGAGATGCCGTTTTAACTTGGATACATATCACAATAGGGGAAAAAGATGATCGCAACTTCCATTTCGTGCCGACTTTAAAGTGTAAATTGCAGGTTAACCACCACAACCAATTAATGTGTAAATTAAAGTGCTCAATGTGTATATATCTAAAAATGTCTGTCTTAAAATGCGTTAAAATAACATTTATTGTGGTTTCTTCAAAGGTAGCATGTTTTTTACCGTAACTGGGTGATGACGTCATAAGAGGGAGCGTGGGCGGTAATGCACTCACTCTGTAGGTGCGTTCCATTCGACAGGGTCCCTACGCAGTGTTCTCTGCTCCCTACTCCCTGAACACGGTACATCAGTTGAAGTGGACTTCGCTGACAATAGAGGGAATGCATTAACGTCACTTCCCCGCCGGAACACGCCCCCCTCAGCCGGACTGAGTGGCAGAAGAGCTGCTGCGTGACTGGAGTTAATAGCGGAAACTGCGAAAACGCGAGTAAAACAAACTATTATCAGTTTAAACTAAAAGTTGGACTCGATATAGTGTTCCTTACAACTTAACAAAGATCCAGTCAGTGATCTATGGATATTGACATGCAGCCAGGAATCGTGTTTCCTGACATTTATATGTGCCTGATTTCGACGCCGGGGAAATAAATTAAGAAAATTTGCCTGTAAACGTTTTATATAAATACAATATAGATAGGTCTAAATCCGAGTGATCACTTACATTAATGTTATACTGTATATCATCATATCGTCCAGCCCTAAAACTTGTATAGTTTTTTGTCAGTGTTTATTTAAAAACATCCAATTATGCAGAATATAGTCTGTTCTGTAGCTTTTTGCAGTCTGTAAAAATATACAGTAACTCAGATTTCTGGTCAAATCTAGTTGTACAGTCAATCGCAAAGCTCTTTCCCGTTTTAGATGTGTTTTGTGTGTTTTTCACGGCATTCACGCTGAAAACAAATGCTGCCGCCCAGTCTTTTTGCCACTTGTGGGCGTGACCGCATTCACTCCGGCCGACGGTGACGTCATGCGCATACCCTCTATAATCACTCATTTGGAATGCCCTGCAACGTCAACAACAGGGTCGCGCAGATTATGATATTACTTTTTATTTACTTTTCTTTCTAATTTAAAATCTCTATAGATACATTCATCACCCCAACCGTTGATAAATACTCTAGTTTGTATAATAATAAAAATATGTATGCATACTCAATGCATACGTAAACTCAGAGCCGTTAGAAATTTAAATTTAAAATCTCTTCCAACGGCTCTGCTCTATGGTTAGTTCCGACTGATGATGCGGTGCACAATGACAGTTGGTTGATTTTCGCTCTCCACTTCCTGTGAAGTGATGTATCGATGTTCCCTTATTCCCTACGCCGTTTTCAGTGCCCTTCGAACGTAACATGTTCGTTCCCTTCGGATTGGAATCTCACTTAAGATGGCGAAATACCCTGTGAAGTTCACTTCGCAGTCCACTTACGGTCGAATGGAACGCACCTTGTGTGTTCGGGTTGAGGGAGAATAAAACGATTCGCAGGACTCCTGCAAACTAGAAATATCTATGAATAAAGCATAAAAACGAATACATTTTTATTAATCTGTTGCAGAAATGCAATAAGAACAACTAAAACAAAATAGAAACGGTTTACAGGCCAGAGTTTCTATTTCTAACATGTTTGCAGCGTTGAGCGATGTAGCCAATCACAGACATATGTGTTGATTTCTAGCAACGCAATGGCCAATCAGAAGCATTTACGGTAGACTCCCCTCACCGCTCAAAACTGACTTTTTGTTCAGTGCTGAATTTTGTAAGCTGGCAAATCCTCTAATTATAACAAACATAGTATATATATTATGAAAGCTTCATTGATAATAACAGAGATGTGTGAGATCGCGATGAACTGATGTCAGCTTTTTATGAGTTATTATGGGAGCGCACTTTGCGCACAGTCCTGCCAAACCATGCACGCAGTAGCCCGCTTGCTTTTATGTTATAACAGTGGTTTGTGTGTTAATGCTTTATAACAAATAATTGATCAGGAGCATTTATGCTGATGTGTATGGTGGCGACACGTAGGCTAACTTAAAAGTATTTGGAGGTACAGAAAAAAAAGTATTTTTGCGGGCGGGAGCGGGACAAATCTTAAATGTTGCGGCTGGGAGAAAGTAATATAGAAAGTAGTTGAGAACGTCAGTTATAACGACCCACTTATTAAAAAATGGTTGAGTTTAAATCGGGCTCGGGCTCATAATTACAGTTAATGTGTCGGGCAGGGCCGGACCGGGCTCGGACACTGCGGGCTCGGGTAAGGTCTTGCTTGATTTTTTTGGGCAGATCTAAGCTCTACCTCGGGTAAGTTATGCTAACACTTACAGGCACGAATCAGCCGTTTGTCCTTGGGGAACTTGTGGAGCTCTCCCCCGTTTTTGATGTATTCGTACATCCCGCACAAACACAATAGTTAACCATTTTTGCTAGCTAGGTCTCCAATATAACGTGACTCCAGGCCTGGAGCATAGACAGTAAAAGCTTGGAGTCCCTTTTATGACGTCACGTCCAGCCTAGTGGAAGGGAGGGGGCGTGCTTAAAACCACTGTAAAACGCACCAACTTTTCATATTATATTCAGCATTTTGGTATAAAAAAACATAAAAAAAACAATGGTGGGCGGTTCTTATCTTTATGTTTAGTAAGCACATTGCATTATCTTCGTGAAAAATTTTACCTGCAATTTACACTTTAACTGCGTCTATCTCTATTACAGCCCACAAGCCCAAAGTTCGGAAAGGCAGATTCCTACGAGAAGCTGGAAAAGCTCGGAGAGGGATCCTACGCAACCGTATACAAAGGGAAGAGCAAGTGAGTTCTGTGCAACCATGCACTTCATTTCCATACAGACACACTGTTTAGTAATAAAACTGCAAGCAAAGAAGGCAGCAGATAATTATAATATGAATTAAATAATTTTTCATATTACTGTAATAAAATCCGAGAGCCAGAGAGCTTCTCTTCCAGAGCATGAAATGGCACATGTTGTATGAAATCCTTTCAGACAGAGAGCGTGTAACGCTTGTTTTTCCTTGATGATTACTTTTTATAAATTAAAATCTGGAAAATAAAATTTCAGCCAGCGTGAAATGAATTGTGCATTATTGGCAGTGCTTTTCATAGTAATGATGCTATTTGTGTGCAAGTTCTTTTGATTGGTGGAGTTCATTTATTTCACATCTTGACCTCTGTGTTAAGATTCACTCCACTGCCTCTAAATTGCATTTCATTGACTTAACAGTAAATCAGTAAATTGTGTTCCATTTTATTTCAAAGCACACAAAAAGTTTTCATTCATCATCAATCTCTGTTATTAAACAACATTCTGTCATATACAGTAGAGACATTTACACCATCCAGTCAATTCACACGAGATCAAATCATTTCCCATATAGGGCCCAATGAAATATGTATTTTTTTTTTTTTACAGCATTCTATTTTCCATTTTAATACAGTATTTCTGGGTTAAATTGCAATCATCAAAAAGCATGCTAACCAAGTGAATTAATAAAACTGTAACAGTTTAATAATTCATTAAAAAAAATTAACAATAATAGATCCTTCTATTAGTTCTGTGATGTCCGTTAAAATTATTCTGGGTTCTGTGTTTTATGATGTAATACAACTTTATTAGTCATCAAATTTTTTTAAATTTTTTTATTTTTGTTGTTGAGTAAATTAAATGTATATTAAATTTATATATTATGTATTAAATTATAATATATTATGTATATTTCAGTTTTTTTTTTACCCTGTATATACTTATGGATAACCAGCTCTGCCATATTTAAAAATAAATACAGAAATAAATAAATGCTCAATAAATAAATAAGCATACAATTAATTGCCCCAAAAAATACAATAAACAAATAAATGTAGGTAGAAATTAAATTATACAGTGACACGTAAATGTATATATCTCTTTTAATTAGCTTCTTTATTTATTCATCTTTGTAATAATTGCCTTATTTATTTATTGTCCGTTATAATCTTCAACTTTATTTATTAATTACTAATTTTTTAAAGTATTTATTTATGTGCATGTTATAATATTTTTGTCTGTTTTATTCTTCCTTTGTATTTTTTTACCCTATTTATTTCTTCAATGCTATTTATTTCTGCCTGTCGTTTTTACATTTCTGCCTCATTATGCAAATGAGGAGGGGCTGTCTTAGGGGGTCAACTTCTGCCCATTGGTTGGTTAGCATTTTACTGCGTCGGTCGAATCTACATGGCTTTTCCCCGCCATAAAGCATTGTTTAGTAATGTCAAACTCAGCAGGCAGACGTTCAGTGTCCGACCTCTTGCTTGCTAATAGACTGGAAGAATTAGAACGCTGTAAGTTTGAGATCTGAAATGTTTCCTCGGGTTGCACACCACTGATACTCGAACTGGAAGCTGTTTATGTAAAAGTAAAGTAAAAGTTAAAAAGAATGTTCAAAGGACCACAGAAAAACAATTTTTAGATCTCAAACTTACACCGACATTACTAAACAATGCTTTATGGCGGGGAAAAGCCATGTAGATTCGACCGACGAAGTAAAATGCTAACCAACCAATGGGCAGAAGTTGACCCCCTAAGACAGCCCCTCCTCATTTGCATAATGAGGCAGAAATGCATACAGAAATGTAAAAACGACAGGAAGAAATAAATAGGGTAAAAAAAATACAAAGGAAGAATAAAACAGACAAAAATATTACAACATGCACATAAATAAATAAGGTAATTATTACAAAGGTGAATAAATAAAGAAGCTAATTAAGAGATATATACATTTATGTCTCACTGTATAATTTAATTTCTACCTACATTTATTTGTTTATTGTATTTTTTGGGGCAATTAATTGTATGCTTATTTATTTATTGAGCATTTATTTATTTCTGTATTTATTTTTAAATATGGCAGAGCTGGTCCTCCATATATACTGTTTAACTCTGCTGTATTAATTAATTAATTAATTTATATCTTAAAATGCGATGTAAGTCGCTTTGGATAAAACATTTTTTTTTTATCAATTCACACATTTCCTGGGAATCAAACCTATGATGTGCTGTTTGAACTATAGGAACAAATACATTATTTTTTATGGATCAGTCCTGTAATACAGATGAATATGAAGTGTAAAACATGTCATGTGGTGTGTTTACAGGGTGAATGGGAAGCTGGTTGCGTTGAAAGTGATTCGTCTACAGGAGGAAGAGGGAACTCCTTTCACAGCGATCAGAGAGGGTGAGTGAACACGACACGACCTTTCTCTTTATAATGCATGGAGCTCATTTGAGCCGCTAATAAAAACAGTAGACTTGTAGTCAAGACCGCCTATACCGAGACCAAGACACTACCAAGACCAGAGGGTATCGAGACCAAGACAAGACCAAGACAGACCAAGTCGAGACCAAGACCAAGATCAAGTCGAGACCAAGTCGAGACCGGAGGGGAAAAAAACAGACTAGTGTTGTTGAAGCTAAGCAATAACTTGTAAGATTTTGCATTCTGAAACTTTTAAATACATAATTATATTTTTAAAAACCAAATTATAAGCTTAAGTGCAGGATCCGAAAGTTGGTTGTTTTGGCGCTATGGTTACACACACACACACACACCGTTGGCGGTGCGCTCAAAGTCATCTGTCTGTGCAGTTACCCAAAATCTCCTGAATGAAGTTAAAACCCATCATGTCACTGATATGTGTTTTACTAAATATTAATACATCAAAAACTGTACATGATATGTGATTTTTAAATCAAGTGATCAAAGTGCTGGTTGCCGCTGCGATCAGTGGCACGGATACTGTGTTTTCTCGTGTGGCTCGCGCACGGCGCACTGTCACTCGGATGTAAACGCTTTTCAGAGAAGATAAGGTATTTTAGCACAATTCACCCAGCAGTAATTCAGGAAAAAATATATCCGAATGCTCCACATAAAACTGTGGTCTTCCGACCTTTTACCATTACATCGTGTCGATTTATTTTGATTACTATGTGCCAGAGAGAGAGAGCAAGATAGCGCTTAGGAGGAGACGGTGAAGCCTTTATACATTCGCCTGGCTCCACAGAGAGAGAGAGTGCGCGCGCGCGACCGGGGGGTTCTCTCTGCTCGTTCTTCTGATGCGCCCTGTCACACTCGCAGCAGTTCGTCTACATTACTCATCTATCAAATAAGACTATGGCAGGACAAAAATTAGCTTTGGAGCAGGAGCATCGATAAGAGGACTCGTTAACGTTGAGGGCATTCAATATCGATGGTTCATAAAACTTAGAACCGGTTCTCGAGTGGAACCGGTTTTCAATTCCCATCCCTATAATATGTATAACGTTAGCTGATATTGACAAAATCTCTTTGTGTGAGGAGTAATTTTATTTGGTACGAGCCAGATTGCTAACGTTAGCTAGCCAGCTTTGCTAACATCACTTACACATAGCTTACCTTCTTTGTGCTTCCTTTCTAAATGACGATAAAAGTTTGACGTACTCCCCACCGTCTCTGAAAGCGAAGCACTGCAGAATTTACAAGAAGCTGTATGCTTTCTTCTGGATGTTGTTTTGCAAATATATTATTTATGATTTTTGTAGCCGAATTTTATTACTGAAGATTTTGCAGACATCCCGCTCCCAGACAACCACAGATCACTTTCTTGGGAGGGCGAGTGAAAGGAGGCGGGGATGGTTGACAGGCAGCGGTAACAAAAATACATAATTAGCAATGACCAATGAGTCACGTTATTGCTTGGATTTGAATCAGTACGTTTTACATACAATAAAAGCAAGGATGTTAACAAAAAAAATTTGTCAATATACTGGCAAATTTGTGATATTTCCACAGTCATGGTCTAGTCTGGTCATGAAAAAAAATCCCGAGTCCTCATATGTCCGAGACCGAGACAAGACCGAGACCAAATGCGGTCGAGTCCGAGACGAGACCGAGACCATCAAAAAGCGGTCTCGAGTACTACAACACTAAAAAACAGTATCATTTTTAGGGCTGGGTTGAAAATATTGGTTTCTCATTTTGATGAACCGGCAACAATTCTTAAATCCCCAGAATTGATCTTTTAATCTGTGCTGTTTTCAGTTGATGCATGAACAAAACTTATTTGCTCTAAAAACCTGCCATCCAATAATCTTTCTACTTTTGATATGAAACAAATTCTCAGCTTTTAAATTCTGTCAATTTATTAAGAAATTCAAAGTGACCACCAAATTGGACATTTAGTGACCATAAACTTGATAGTTAGCTAGAAAAACTATTCTAGAGATGAGCATTTTGATAAATGGATGCCCTATATTACATACTCATTATATTTAATTTAACCTGTTCTTCAATATTTAATGTACAATGTTTGAATAAATCAATCAGGAAAACAAGTTTTTAAGACAGCCACTATTTAACCCTCTGGGCTTCTTCGGTCAAAAATGACCGAAAACTGTTACGTTTTGAAATGTTTAATTTTTTTGCTTGAACTGATCGGGCTGAAACTTGGTGACTTTTCATGTATTACCTATATGAACACACACAAAAATCAAGGAGATGATTCTGATTTGTTAAAGGGTCGTAAAAAAAAAAGTCACACTTAGCTTCCTCCCGGTCAAAAATGACCGACATAGGAAATGAATGGGAAATACGAAAAAATAGGAAAACTCTTGAAAACTTTTGCTGGTACAAGCTACAGATCAGCAGCTGTGCCGAAAAAAAGTGTACAGCAATGAAGGGGTGACACTCTAGAACATCAAGAGTGCAAATAAGATCACCCCACACACACACACACACACACACACACACGCACACAAACACATACACAGATAAACTGGCAAGACTGCAACAGCAAATTTGTAGAATATGAAAAATAAAATCAATAAATGAGAAAAAAATCTTGCTCAAATGCGCACTCACACCCACACACGCATGCACGCACACACACACACACACACACACAGAGAGAGAGAGAGAGAGAGAGAGAGAGAGAGATAGAGAGAGATTAACTGGCACACTTCCAGTCTGCAAGAAACACACTGTCACTATCTGTTGCATTTGCAGTCATAAGTGAAACAATTAGCAGACAGTTTGTAAGTTTATAGTTCAAATAATCTGTATTATTATTATTATTACCGTACTTTTAAAAAAAATCAATTTACTGTTTGATGATTATTGTTTGTTTTTATTTTAGAATGAGTTCCTGATATCTATTCCATATTCAACAATAAATAAAATAATTACAGTTTGTATGTATATAGTTAAAATAATGTTTATTATTGTTATTATTATTATTAACATTTTATTTTTTAACCTAGTAAATGATTGTTTGCTGTTATTTATTTTGGTTATTTACGTTCATCACAATTGCTGTTCCCTTCTGAAGTTATTACTACTTATTGAATTAAAATTAATAAAAAATACCAATTTATTGCAAAATGTCTGTATGAAGTGTTTTGAATTATCACTAACCATCCCTTTTTTTGTTAAATTATTTGAATGATCAAATACTGAGTAACAAAAATGTTTGCATTGTGTTCCCTTTCTAACCAAATGCTATAGTTTGATTGTAATCATAACGCAAAACCTAATACTTATCTTAAAAAATTTGTTAAAACAAATAAATAATTAGTCTTTTAGAATATCTAAATGTATATTAAAATAAAAAAACGAATAAGATTGAGAAATCATGTCTAAATCAACAAAAAGAATCAAAAAGCCTTTCTATGTATTTATATAGGAAGCTATTAGGCAGCCTACAGGCTGGTACAGGACATTGCACACATGTAACTATTTTTAAAGCCACTAGGTGGCGCTCTTCTACTTGAATTATTTTTTTTATTAAGCTGACACTCTATTTTGATGTGAAATGTTGTATTTATTGAAAAAAAAAATATATATATATAAAATAAAAATATGTATATTAATTCTAATGGAAAAAATAGCTCATAAAAATTATATAATTAATGCAAAGTATCATAAAAAATTCTAAAAATTCTAAATAATAATCAGAAAATATTATAGAACAAAAATATATTTGAATGGTTATCCTGGGAAGAAGTAAAGTTAAATTTTAAGGCTTCGTCCGTTTTTGACCGGGAGGAAGCTAAGTGTAACCCATTTACGAAGAAGCCCAGAGGGTTAAATGTTTATATTTCAAAAACCAATTGGAGAAGAGACTATAATAAAAAAAATAAAATAAAAAAAAATGTTTTAACTACCTTATGTGCAATTTAAATGTTCATATGTTCATGTTCATAATTTTATAGTAATGTACCGGCAGACAGGGATCCCTGTATAGTTTAGTGTTTATTTATTTTTCTTGAGGAAAAATGGACATGCACTGTACTTGATATCCAAATTAACCCATATCGAATTGAATCTAATCGCAAGCTTGCGAATCGAAATTGCATCGGATCATACTTTTTTTGTCAATACCCAACCCTAATAATAAAAAAAAATTTTTTTTTTTTTTTTTTTTAGTGTGGCCTTCACATAACAAATAATTCTGTCACCTAAAAGTGTCCGCTGTTACAGAAGCAGCCGTTTTCACTCTCCAGCAGAGCTCTCAGTGAAGCGGAGCAGATTGTGAAGGTGTGAGATTTTCGCTGCTCTCACCTTCACCACCTCACATGCATTTTAATTGCGATGAGAGAGTGCTGGTGTGTTTTTGATCTGTGTGATCCGGGGCTGATCATCGCAGAGCTCCTGCGCTCTTCCCCGGTGAGCGGCTCAAAAAAGGGCTTTGAAAATTGAACTAATTCAGCAATTACTGGAGATGTTTAAGCTGGCAGAACGTGTGTGGAATGACTACGGGATGTGAGAGGAAACCATTGGCTCATTCACGCACTGTTCACAAACCTAGTGAGCGAACTACATAGGCAGCATTTTAAGGACCAGATGTACTTAACAGGGCAAATTAGCGAGAGACTGCAATCCCATAAAAGAGCAGATGGGAGTGGAGGTGATCTACTGACAATGTGCAAATTAAGAAGAAGGGAAAGGGAAAGTTCAGCTGCAAAAATAACTGTCAAAACCTTTTCATCGCTAATTTTTTCACTGCATGTCTTTAGTAAATCCTGACAGTAGTTTTAAATGGCAAAATAGGGTTTGTAAATCAGCCTCTAAGATGACATGAAGTCTGTTAGACTGAAAAACTGTTTTCCTGTACCTTGATTATTTACACAATGACATGAAAATGAGAAAAGGTAGTAATTAAGAGCTAACATTAGGATTGACAGTCAGCTTTCATATTATAATCTTTTTTATTAGTAATCATTTTAACTATGTAGTGTAATTTGATCAAATCCATTGATGATTTTTGTGCTGTTGATTTTCCATTAGGAACATTTCAGGAGGAAATTCCATTTCCTGTAGGATTATGTCATTCAGGAACTAGCTTTTGTTAGTTAAAGATATTTTTAAAAACAGGATAGAAAGTGATATTGATTGACGCAATATTGAGTGATATTAATGATTTAATACAACTTTATCATCAAAGCATATATATAATCAATTGAATTACTAAAAACTAACAATTTAATCATTTATTAAACATTTAGCAATATTGAAATACCCTTTGAAAATTCCATTTTATTTTTCCCAATATATGTGTTGTCCTATTCAATTTGTCTGGATTCAGTTTCATTATGATTTAATACAACTATAATATAATCATCAACGCCAACTGTGGTAAACAAATAAATTCATTAAAACGTTTAAATGTACACTACTGTCTGTAACTTTTGGCGTGGTTAATAAACAGAACTGCCTGCTTCTCGCAGAAGAACATTGTAGCCGAAGCTTTATCTATATGACGAGTCTCTGTCTAAAGTAGTCAGAATATAAACAATTATTATAGGTGTATCGTAGTGATTCAGGATAAGACAAACTCATGATCTACTCGCTCTAAGTCATTTTTTAACAAAAAAAGGTTACATTTTTGTACCTTTAAAATAAAACCATATACTTGCAGATGTTTATGCTGATGAGTTCCCACAAAAGTGATGTCACTTCCTGTAGGATGATGTCAGGATGATTAGGATTTAAAGCGATATGGATGTCACAATGCCTATAATCAATATAGCCTGAAAAAAACTATAAATTGTTTTAATAAAACGTAGTTTACTTTATTTATTGATTCAGTATTTCCACATATGATATACATCATGGGCTTCACAGAAGGAATGACTCGCGTAATGCAGACGTTCCTCGTTTCACTCACTGAAACCCAGCGTTACTATCTCACTATCTGAGCTTTTTGTTGTGCCCTTGAAAAATGAATCGCATTTTCCAGTCTCACAAATCTGTTTACTATTCATCATGAAACACGCTTGAAGTGTCGCTCGCTCCTTCCTTGTAGTAAATTGAAACATTCAAAGTGTTTTGTGCTCAAATGAGATGCGATTTCTGGGAATGGCTTGTTCTATGGCGATTGCGTTGTTGTAATTTGAAGAAAATAACACGTCTGATCTGAGAAATATGGAAAAACACTCACAAAAGTCATCAATTTAAATGAATGCTTTGTTGCTGACTTCTGAGGATTCGTGATTACGTTTAATTGCAGTGTTCATACAGTGTTCGTTAGCTGAAATAATAGACAGGAAGCTTAGCCTGAGGAGCCCAGAGAGCCGTTTCCTGTCCCCAGAGTGCCGGCTCTCTCCATTTCTCACAGATATCCGCTCATCTCCGCCCTACTGGCAGTCTACAGCATGTAAATGATCTGCGGCGGGATTCAGGTGCAGGTACTACTGAGATCTGATCTGGGAACGGTGTCATGTGTAGATGGCAACGGCATTTAAGTTCAAATATGTGGAATTATAGTCATTCTGTCCTAATCAGCATTTTTATTTACTGGGAATCTTTAAAGACACACACACACACACACACACGTTGGGTTTTCATGTTTTATGGGGATTTCCATTGACATAATGGTTTTTATACTGTACAAACTGTATCTTCTATCCCCCTACACTAACCCGACCCATCACAGAGAACTTTCTGCATTTTTACATTTTCAAATCACTTATGATTTATAAGCTGTTTTCCTCATGAGGACCAAAAAATGTCCCCACAAGGAAAAGGATTTCGGATATTGCCGTCTTTGTGGGTAATATGGGTTTACCAGGCCACACATCCCCACAAAAATAGTAATACCATTTTTTTGGCCCCATGAGGAAAACGGCTTATAAATCATACAGAATGTTTATTTTTTTTGTAATAATGCCAAAGTTTTTTGTGATGGGTAGGTTTAGGGGATAGAATATACAGTTTGTACGGTATAAAAATCATTATGTCAATGGAATGTCGCCATAAAACATGAAAACCTGTGCGCGTGTGTGTATTAACTTCATGTGGCAATTCATTTCACACTGAAAAAGTGAAAGGTAAATAAAAAACTTTTTTACAAAATGATTCATTATTATTATTATTATTATTATCATCAAGGCATGGAAAACCTGGAAATATCAGGGAAACATAAAGCTGTTTTAAATATATTAATCCAAGGAATTGGTGCCTGACAGATAAATGAACATCCGCTTTTACAGTTTCTACATTTAAAAAAATTCAACTTAAAAACGTAAGTTCAGTTGCTGCCTCAAATTTTTTAAGTATAATCTTATATACTTAAGTATAACTTGGTTGAAAAACTGACTTCAAAAATTCAAAACTTATGGTGCCTTGACTTACTGATCACATAATTTTTTACAGTGTATGTAATTTTAAAATGCACTTATTCAGTTTTCATGAGTCTCAAACACTCATTGGTCAGATTGTGTTAATGAAGCGTGTGTGTTTCTCTCCAGCGTCTCTGCTGAAAGGCCTGAAGCATTCGAACATAGTGCTGCTCCACGACATCATCCACACGAAGGAAACCCTGACGCTGGTGTTTGAGTATGTGGTGAGTATCAGACATGCTGACCGGATGAAAATCAAACCTCTGCTGGCGGACAACGGCTCGCATTTGATTCTTTTATAAATAGTTTTTAATTCATTTTATTTTCTGTAACTCCACTCCAAAATGTCAGAGTATTTTTATGTCACGTAACCACACATCTCCTGTTCCTGGGCCTCGTGGAGCTGGTCTCCTGTTTCTGAATAGTTTTGAAAGGTTTAAATGTGCTTTAGTCAGCATTACTTTACCCCGGGATTTTTCTTATGCTTTGAACCTGGTGCCTGAACCGATCGGCCTCTTTATATGTGCCCAATCCTGGTGCTCTGGCACCGTTTTTATTAGAAAACTGTTTTTCTAACTCTTTCAAAGCCCTGCTCTTCATCTGTGGCTCTCAGCGACAGGAACGTCTCACTGTTTTACACACAGACCTGCAATGAGACGCAGCCGCAGGCGTCAGAGCTGCGAATTGAAGCACATAGGAATAATTCAGCCATTTACTCGCCCTCGTGTCGTTCTGTCCCTGTATGACTTTCTGTCTTTCTTTCTTCTTTGAAACAAAAACAGATTTCAGGCAGAATGTCCAAGCTTCTGTTTTCCATATTATAATGCAACTGCACAGTGATACTTTATACTGTCAAGCTCTAGAAATCACCTTTAAAACACCATAACAGTTGTACATATGACGTACAGACTATATTTTATGTGTTTTAAAGTCATATTATAGATTGAAAAATTAAGTGTTTAAGTTTTGAAATAATAACTGTGGTCCTAGTCACTTCCTATTAATTATAATAGCATGAAATAAACATGACTAAACATGACTAAACATAAACATTTCAACCACGGAAAGTCGTCAATACACTCACAAGTCCACCGACGTACTAACTCTCCTGTCTGGTTTGTATGACGGAGAAAAATGGCGGATTCAGCGTTATGATTAGTCACATCACCTGTCAATCAAACTCTTGAGTTCCGGATGTAAAAACTCCATTCATTTTTTCCACAGGGAAACTGATTTTGAATGGTAACTTATAAACCTTTAAAGACAGACCTACTGTCAGCTAAGGTTGTTAATTGATAGTATTTGCTTCTTTTGAAGCCGGTAGTGCATTATTTCAGCTTATTTTTTTTTAAATTTAACAGCAGAATTCCTAGTGATGAACTACATTACCCATGATGCTGCACAGAAAATTACACCAAACAGAGTCTAAAAAAGCAACACGCTCCAAAATAGCTCTTTATTTCCACCCACTCCCTAGCCTGGTCCTACCAGACTCTCGTACACATTTCATTTGTACAGAGAGTCTGGCCACTTTCCATTGACAAGCGTTAACTTTCTTGAAGGCGGGTACTCTGTTGAAGTTTAAAACTATTGGATCTGCCCAGAGTCACTCTGGATCTGCCATAACCAATCGCTAATGTTTGGTCGTGACGTATGTCTACAACTCAAACTAGCGCACCTCAACGTCATCGTTCTCAGCCACTCCCTCTGTTCGCTGATTGGACCGGTAAAAAATTGATCGGAGAAAACACAAGAACATACAGCAAACCCAGACGTAGTACTGAAGGAAAATGAAAATTGAGCGGAAGTACGTAGGAGGGCGGAGCCAGGCTACCTACTCCCATGAAGCACTGCAAATGATGCAATCGGGACAATCTCCCAATGCTCTCAAAATACTGAAATGTTTCTATATAAGTATGCATATTTTGAAATAAGCTTACAATATATTGATTTTATACATATAATCAACATTTGTAAATGAGTTTGAATTTATATTTCTCAATTGTTTTTAATTCGAATATGCTGTTCTCAATGCTTCATGGGATTGTAGGTCCTTCCCTCATTAAAACTGTTAAGTTCACAGTTTTGTATCTTTTGTATTTTTGTTCGATTTTCAAAAACCGTTTTGCTTCAAATCAAGGTTTGTAGTGTTATGAATCACCTCATGGCTTATAGCTCTTTAGTGAAGAATATTTTTAAAGTCCCTATGAGAAAAATTTATGAAAAACTTGAAAAAAAAAACAGTGCAGCTGAAAAAGGGGGCGGGCTCTGTTGCACTCTGTTATAACTATATTTTTTGGACAAACTATTCCTTTAATGAAAGTGAAGGTGGTGTGTTCAATCTGAAAGTTATATGCAGAAATAGGGAGAGATATAAAACGTTTGCTGATTGTAAGGTTGTGAATGTGAGAATGATGTTAGCAGCATTAGTGTGATTAATCATTACAGTTCCCATTTGCCTCTGCGCTCTATTAAAGGTCCCGCTTGTCTGAAGCAGGTACAGAAATGCCAGTTTAATTGTTAATGAGCCTCCGGGACGATCCTGTAGGGAACGTCTGGTCAGGAGGTTCAGCTTCTCTTCCCTGCTCGCAGCCTAAGGCTGGTTCTGGCTGGTTTCACGTCTCTTGGATTTTATTTTATGTTTGTTGTACATTTTTGATATATATATATATATATATATATATTATAATAACCAAATAAATTAAAAGCAAATTAAAATAAATAAATGATTTTTATTATTTATTCGATTGGATATGATGCCAACTGTTATTTGTGAAAATTGTGCTTTATAGTTTAAATCCACGAAGAGCTCAAGACTTGTGCACAATGATAAAATTAGTTTTTGACAAAGGTTAAAATAAATGAGAAGCCTTGTGAAAGTACAGTAACGGTGTTCACAGATCCAGATCCAGACAGGATTTCTCACAGGAACCCCTGAGTTAGATGTTAAACACATTTGATTTAGATAGATTTTCTTTTTCTTTTTACTACTATCCTTTCCTTCCAGTTTTCTTCAGCTGTAGTGTTCACTCATGAATACTGATCTGTACCTTAAGCAAAAGCAGACACTGAGCTGAGGGTCAGGAGAACATGCACTCTCTAACTCAATAACTCATTGCTTTCATGTTCTCAGCGAATGCTGTTCTTAACATAAAAATAATTGTCCACTCAAAGGATGCTCTTGACTTTTAATAAAGTGCACTTTTAAATTGACAGGAGCTAATTGGTCCTCGGGAAGGAAAGAGAAATGCCAAGAAAACCGGTTGTAGGTTTAAACTTGATTTGATGCATCATGGAAAGAAAAGAGCACTTGTTAAATGTGTTTTCTCTGAATGTCAATGCACATTGTGACTGACCTCCTGTCATTGATTCGTGTCAGTCTAAAGGGAAGATTGGTGCCTTCCCTGATTAGCTTTATATTTTGTGCTATTTTTGCATCTCTGATATAACTTATTACCTTATGCTCTGGTAAACAGTGTTTTTTTTCCCAGGAATGTATCCTCTCGCTAAATTGGATGAGCGTGAAATTGCGGCTTGAGTCTGATTTATTCATGAGAGCTAAGCAAACACGTCGGGGTGTCAAAGAAAACAATCAAAACACTAAGATTGGACAACGGCTCAGCTATTGATAGCTTTGGTCCGTTGAGAGATACGAACCGTAGCTTAGTTATTAATCTGAGACCACCGCTGTGATCTCATCAGAGTCATTTCGGTGAGAAAATGCACTCGGGCTGAATGCGGACGCATTTAGATGCGGGCCGCGAACAAACAGAGGGTTTCGCACTGAGGATATCAATTCATTTTCCACGGCGAGCAGTTAATAATGATTGACGGCGACGGACAGGCATATCTGAAGCCTGCATTATTCATGAAAGGAAACGCGTTTATCCGCGGTGCGGGACGGGTAGCAGCGGGTGTTTGCAAATATCAGCGGCCCTCCAACGCCGCAGGTCTGTGAGCAGAATAAAGACTGAGGAGAGCATCGTGGGGAATTCTTTCACCCGCCGACTGTATTTACATGCACAGCCACGCGGCCCACAAAGCCTCTCGCACCTTCAGACAATCACGTTATTGAGCCTGTAGAAAGAGGCCGAGAGCTTCTGGTCTCACCGATACAGAGAATTATTTCAGTTTGACACACTGGAAGCGTTTGTGAAGCCATCCGTTTGCATTCTATATATATTAGGGCTGTTGATTTAATGAGTTCATTTAATTAGATAGTTTTGGAATTATTCAATTATTAATGCATGTTTTGCCCTGAATAGCACGAGTGCAACAATTTATAAATAAGAAGTTAATATTGTTATAATTTAAACAATAATTTGCTCAATTTTGAATCCCCGTTTTGAGCGAATCAATCGGGTGACCCAGTGATTCAATGGCCCATTCATAAAGACAGACATGGTCCCTGTCCCAAATGGCACACGTCATATGCACTTTCAGACTTACAATGGCTGCCACATGCGCGTGTCTGTTAAGTCCATGAGACCGTAGTAGGGTGTCCCATCTGTCATTTTAGGTCTCAGAAGGGTGCTCACGAGCGCCCCCTTTTCGGTCGATATGCGTCCTCGATGCGCACTTTTGTCGAGCCCGCACTGATGCGAGCCATAGATGCGAGCTCCGCAGTAGACTTCTTCCCGACAGTCAAAGTGGCGTTACGCCACAAAAGTGTGGACTCGCTAGTAGACCACGAGTGCTTAGGGTGTCATTTGGGACAGGGCTGTGTCCTTCCTAGTCCAGTCCTTCGGTGGCTTGATTGTATGTTTGTGTGTGTGTGTGTATATATATATATATATATATATATATATATATATATATATATATACACACACACCAATCACGGGTACCTAAGAAGTGAAAGTAAACAAGAGAAGCGGGGAGAGAAACAAAGAAAACACACATGCAACACATGGACGTAACATATATATAGGCTACACAATAAAAAACGGTCTATTTTAGTATTTTGAAGCAGTTCACTAGATTTTGTTTAGAGTCTGTCTCCTGTCACTGCCTCATGTCCCTCTTCTCTCTCTCTCTCTCTCTCTCTCTCTCTGTTCAGCACACAGATCTGTGTCAGTACATGGACAAGCATCCCGGGGGTCTCCATCCAGACAACATCAGGGTGAGTGAGATCCTGGTCACTTTGTTTGCTTTGTTTTATCAAGCTTCTTTTAGGTGATTTTGTGATGAAATGGCTCTGGTCAATGGTTGTTCGGTATTTAGTTGTGTTGTTGTCACTTTATTTTTATTTTTTTATTCATTTATTAAACATATTATTGTTTATCTTATAACTCACATCTAGTACGCAACCTGGCAAAATCAGAGAAATTGTCGCTGGTTTTATGATGGTCATACTTAGTATTGAATCTTTCAAGCTTTTTTTCTCCCAGCATTTTCTCCTTGCCTCTAAATGCCACCGGTGGCTTGATTAGCTCGTAGTGTTTGTTTCTTTTGCCGCGTGGATCGGTCTAGTAAGACGATTGTTTCTCGTGGAGTGTACGGTTCTGATTCTGACACATGGATTGAGTATTTTTCTCAGTCTTGGGTAAAGACCTTCAGGCCACTCTGATTTCCCCTCTCTGTTCTGTTCTGCAATCAGAAGTAGAGCAGAAGTCTTGTGAGTTCAGACTGTGACCCATTTTACCGGCTTCCTCGTCCTCATCTGTCAGTCTGCGTGAAGTCTCTTCAGTTGAGCTCAGATAATCAGACCAGAACCAATGATTTGATCTTTTAAAATGACTTTTGAATGCTGCTTGTGCTCCTCCAGCGAGTGTCTGGCCTGTAACACGAGACTTTCGTGCCCATGTTTAATTGAGCAGTAAGACCACACACTCGCAGAGAAAGTGCAGTGTGTTTTCTGACTTCAGAATGTTTTCTTAGAGTTCAGAAGGAAGAAACGACCTGGGAGAACAGACTTGCGTTTAAAGCTGAGGTTTGTCATTTTTGGAATGTCAAAATATTTTTTCATAACCCAATTTAATCTGGACTTTTAATACAGTATTACCATATTTTCCGTAATATAAGTTTTTTTTTTCATCTGAAATGTGCTGCGACTTAAGGCTGTGACACACCAAGCCGATGCTAAAGAACTATCGGAGACTCGTTGATTCTCTGATGTTTACAGCAAAATGCTTTGTGCAAATGCTTCCTCTTAGGCCCCATTTACACTGCATGGTTCAAGTGACCCAAATCCGATTTTTTCCTCTCATGTGGCACAGATCGGATATGACCCATGAACGTGTAAGCAGGAAAAAAAACGCATGGATTCCGATTTTCTCAGATCGGATTCAGGCCTCACTCATATGTGGTAATAAATCGGATATGAATCGGATACGTGCATTTGCGTGTGCCATGTAAGCAGATAAATCGGATATTCCCCAGTAAATGCGAGTCGTACGTCATTAAAAAAGTGACGTCAACTCAGGTGGACACCACCAACTGAGATCACATGACTTATTATAGGCGCGATGGAGGACGAAGGATACACACACAGTGGAGCAATGCGGAGGTTTCATGTCTTTTGAGGGTTTGGGGCGAAGAGACAGTGCAGGCAAAAATGCAGGGTTGTTACAGAAATAAATCCGTGTTTGAAGACATTTCACGAGATATGGGGAGGCACGGTTTTAAGCGCTCATGGCTACAGTGCCACCGTAAGATAAAAAGCTTAATGACTTTTAAAAATATTGTGGAAAGCAAAACACTGGATAATTTTATTCGCATCTGCATCCATTAGGGATGTCAACGATTAATCGACGATCGATTAATTGTCGATAATACATTTAATCGATAAAACTTATCGATCATCGATTAAGCAGGATCATGCGCGTGCGTGCTGCTCAACCGCGAAACATGTAAGCGAGCGCGCCGGTGGGGTGAAGTGTTGAGTCCCACTGAATGACACACCAAATAGTTGTTTGGGACTATTTTACACCTTCATCATGACTATAAGTTTGTGTGTGCATTCGCAGCTTTTTGTTTTGTGCAAATGTAAGTTGTAATAGTTTATTTTGTGTATGCCTATCTATATCTGATTTATCTCATATTGGATGCATTTGGTTAAGAATTGACGTGATCTTTAGCGCGCTCAGCTCAAATGTCAATGCACGACTAATAATGATTATTGTGACTGTCATATTACACAAGATTATAAAGAGAACAATATTGTAATAAAACATTGTGAATTATTTGGGTTTAGATGCCATGTCGCGTTGTTCCAGGACGAGCTCGTCAGAGACTTTGAGCGCGTCCACCACAACATGAGTCATTCTGAATGGCACGTAACTCAGTTTAAGTTCACTTGTGCATTCACGTCATTTTGTCCAGATATGATTTTGTAAGATTATGTTTATTTTGTATATATCTGATTAATATTAAATAGGATGCGTTTCTTTGAGTTAAATAAACGCTAACAAAGTGCTCAACGGTTATTCATTCAGCGCGCGCCGCTAAAGCAGAATGCACGACTAATAATAACGATGGTTAATTTGGGACTGTCATATTACAAAACACGAGAACACTATTTTATTAAATGGTTGTGAATTCATTGGGTTTAGTTGCCGTTTTCAGTGCGTTGTTCCAGCACGTAAACAGTCACACAAGCACGCATCTGCGGCGGCGTTGGTGACACATTGTATTTGTCGTTATAAATATATTAATTTAATTTATCAATCACATCAAAACATTTTACAATCCTACTAACCCTTTATTCAGATTAAAAACCATTATTATTAATTTGGTGAGGAACATAGCTTTTTGAGCATCATTTGCAGACCCTGTAATGCTGTTTGCCATTAATGCTAACGATTAATCGATTAATTGATCGTCAATTTAAACGACGATCGATCATGGGAATTTGTGAAAATTGACATCCCTAGCATCCATGCATGTATTTCATGCTGTTTTACTTCCTTTTCTGGGTCAGAACGTCTACATTTGGTAGTTTCAGCAGTGTATAGTGTAAATGCAAAGATCGGATACGGGTCACTTTTAAAAGATGATGTAAGCGGGTCGTCAAAAAAATCGGATATAGTCAGAAAATCGTATTTGGGCATCAAGACCTGCAGTGTAAATGCAGCCTTAGTACTGTTGGCTAGTTAAGCTGGAGAAATGCATTTATGAAAATGCTGAAATAATCCTTTGCGTTTCTTTGTGCAACAAGAAAATGCCACTGTAAATGTTCATTTTGGATCACCAAAGTTGATATACACAGGCATTTTGCTCCTGCTGGTGGATGTTGTAACTACACCAATTTGCAGGCCAAAAGCTGCGATCTCTATTGACACTTGCATTTATAAGTAGTCGTATTTTCGGATGAGTAATTGACTGTGGTTTTTACTTGATTTATTTGACATAAATGGACAACATAGTTTTTATATGGTAAAAATTCTCCTTGAAATCAATAAAAAAGTGACTTCATGACAATGCCTGCAATGATTTTGTATAAAGTTGCTGTGAAATGAGTCATTTATGGTGTGTCAGAGTGAAAGTAAGACGTGATGGAGCGAATGAGGCCATGGAGCAGAAGGCTGGCGGGGAAGCGGGTGTTGCTTATGTAATTCATCAGGTTTTTGTCACTGTGGATTTACATAAATAAAGTATTTATCCCGTTCGCTCCCTCATTGAAATTCAAACCAATAGAGAATTCATGATAAATGACAAGCTGACAGAGAGAGAATGAGAGCAGCTCACCTGAAACAGGAACGGCCCGCAGTCAGAGCCGAGATGTTTCCCTTCGTTCAGTGTTTGCACCGAGATCCGTTTCCAGACGGCTGTAGTTCACAATGCCGTGTTATTGAGCACTCGTTCCCTGACAGGCTGCAAGTTACACCGGTTTCACAACCCTTAAAGAACAGAGCCGATGTCACCAGGATTCCTCTGGTTAAATGAGATGTATAGGGACAGTGAGATTCGGAGAATCATTTTTTGGCTAATATAATGTTTTATTTCTCATGCATTTAGAGCAGTTAGACGTCCTCCACTGAACACCTGGAGAACTTGGCTTAGAAGAGCAAGTACTGCTACTTGTGCTACTTTTGGCAAATAGTTCACCAAAAAAAGTTACAAAAGAAGCATTTTTACTTAGTTTAAATTAGCTGTATTTTCAGGATATTGAGCAGTTAACAAAGTTTTATCTGCACATTATCTGTGTTCACTGAGAACGATTTGAAACGGTTTAACTTTTGGAGTCCAATAAATGTAGGTCTTAAAACATTGGACCATTAGATCAATCTACCTGTGTGTGTGTGTGTGTGTGTGTGTCTGTGTCTGTGTCTGTGTATATAAATGTAAGATTAATCGCATCTAGCATAAAAGTTTGTGTTTATATAATATATGTGTGTATGTATACACACACACACACACACACATATATATGAAATATATATATATATATATATATATATATATATATATATATATATATATATATATATATATATATATATATATATATATATGGGTGTGTGAGTGTGTGTATATGTGTGTATGTGTACATATACAATAATATATTTTACCATGTATATAATATTATTGTTCTATAAACAAACGCTTACAATATTTATAATAATAAGTGTGTGTGTGTGTGTGTAACAACACTTTATACATCATATTATATAAAGTGTTGTTACACACATACATCATATTGTATTGACAATAAAGTTGAATCTAATCTAAAAATATCTTAAAATCCTTGAAACAATATAAATGTACTTGTAATGCAACACTGCATAAGATATTAAAGTGGAAATCAGTTTACTGAATATTGTAAACTTGACTGACTGCTTCATTTCCACTTTAATTCTTTGTATCTTGAATATAAGTGTATTTTGTATTACCACACTAGCAGATCATGTATTTTTAACCCGTGTAAAACAAAACACACATGTAATAAAGACACAATCTATGAAAACATGTCTTGATATCTAATTCAGCGATGCTTCACAAGTGAATTTAACTTGTTTTGAGGATTTTGAGATATTTTAACAGGAAAACAAGACAAAAGTACGAATATAAATAGGATTTGCAGTGTAGGGGCAGGATACGCATGTGTGATAGTTAACACATCTTTAAATGCATCTTCTGTTCTCTTGTACTTCATCTTAACACAAGAGCATGTCCTTAGTGTCTTAATATTTTCTGGAGCGCTCGTCTTCAAACAACAGACTCGCCGCCTCCTCAAGCATCAACTCATGAGATCCAAAATGGCAGTAAGTGGTGATTAGCTCCCACAGTCACGAGCAAACACGCCACACAAGGGCTACAGTTTTAATTCCTCCCATTAGCTCGAGCTGATTCATTCGCTCAGATCTGCGTTCACCAATCACGCTAATAAAAGCCATTAGACTCTCTGCTGCAGGTTGGAGTGAATTAGCATTTGAAAGGGAGCGCTCAGGGCGCTAGCTGCTAATGTAATCACTGGTCAAGCAGCAGAGAGATGACGTCCCGCACCAGACCTGATTCTGGGCTGCCGTCCAAGCAGACCTCCTGCGCATATGCTGCTCTCGCTCCAGAAATAACAGGATATTTTCAGAGTCCTCGTTACGCTGGAGTTGTAGCATTGATTCGCTCGACACTTCGGGCTGGTTTAATGAGAATGCTTAAATGAATTAATTGATAATGACAGCCGGCCTAACCTCAGGAGAAGTGCAGTCAGACAAGCTTCTGTAGTCCATGTGCTTTACTACAGCGTCTGTGTTACAACCTGACCAGTCCGTCCGTCCATCCATTCATCTTTCCATCCATCTTTCCATCCATCCATCGATCCATCCATCTTTCCATCCGTCCATCCATCCGTCCGTCCATCCATCTAGCTTTCCATCTGTCTGTCTGTCGTTCCATATATCTATCATTCCATCGTTCCATCTATCTATCATTTCATCTATCTATCGTTCCATCTATCTATCTATCTATCTATCGTTCCATCTATCTATCCATCCATCCATCCGTCCGTCCGTCCTTCCATCTATTGTTCTATTGTTCTTTCTTTTATTCTCTCATTCTATCTATCCTTCTAAATTCAAGGCTTTTTAAAAACCTTTTATTAAAACAAGGTTTTCAAGGTTTTGTCCGGCTGGCATTCAAGGATTATCTTGACAAACTTTGCTTTTCTGGTTAGAAATGACATTTATATGAATTTCAATTAATTTTACTTCCTTCAAATTTAAATCATGTTGCTACATCAATTACAATTCAAATCAAATTCAGCAATTAAGGTGGAATGTAAAAGACTTTCTCAATTCAATTCTGGCACCAAAAATCCCAACACCAGTGTGTTTGTGAACATTCGTCATCCTGATGGTTTATTTGCAGGAGCAGGATGAAGCCGGCTGCATTTTCAAGAAGGTTTCAAGCTTAATGGTTCAATCACAGTTGTTTAGTCGATCAACCCAAGAACCATCTGACGAAACAAACAAAGCCTTGCATTTAATGACACAATCAGGGACATAAATTGTTGTGCAATTGCACTAATGGTCCATCAGTCTGATGCCATATACTGATTTTAGCAGCTCTTTTCCTTCATAAATGTTCTGCCGGACGTCACATTCAGGAAGACGGGCCGATCATGTTGCAATGCATCAGAAGTAATTTGATCTAAGTGAGGTTTGTTGCGCTAACCTGCTGTTGTTGGACTTCAGATGCTGGTGTCCAGATGTTATAAAGTTTCTATAGTGAATTTCACAATACTTGTGACTGACTTTTTTTTTTCTTTTTTACAAAGCAGATCAGCCTTGCTGGCTGTAATATTAGATATACAGACTGATTGACAGACATTAGATCCATTTGTTTGCATTTAAACGACAAGACTTTTATTTTGACACACAGGATCATAGTTTTTGTAATCAGACGAAAAAGGGGAGTGAAATTTGCTTACTGTCGAAACATTATGGCCATATACTATATACACAATATTGGCCCTTTGCTTGTTCTCAGACAGGCGTGAGATCTTTGAGCTTTACTCATGAGACTCGTGTGCGACCGGAGACTGAGGCCCTGTTTACACGAAAACGATTCCGGGTGAAAACGTAATAATATTTTATCGGATGTGCCTTTCGTTTACACGGCGACGGCGTTTTTGGGGCTTAAAAACGCAAAAAAGTGAAACCACCCTCCAAAGTGGAAATCTTAAAAACGCTCCACCGTCGCGTTTCCGTCTAAACGGGTAAAAACGCAAATCTACTAGGGAGAGAAGTAGAAGGAAGGTTGTACGCAGGCGCACGGACTTGTTGTTGTTGTGTGGCAGTGCTTCACATTGCCACCTAGCCGCCTGGAGTGCATACTACATCGCATTTCTAACACTTTTGCGTCTCCATATGCACGCAGATTTCCCCCCATAACGCTCGTCTAAACGCAGAATAAAAAGTGAAAACGAAACGCCACTTTTGCGTTTTCTCTTCAGATCGTTTCCGTGTAAACATGGCCTGAGAGAGCAGGTGTGGAGCTGATGGTCCATTGATACGCCACATTAAAAATCTCTCTGCTCCTCCAGTCGCTCTGATTCTCCAGCAGATGCGAGAGACTCTGGTTCATTTAGCAGCCATTCTGCTTCTTCCAGCACTAACTTAACACTTTCTTTAGTGAAATCAGTCACTGGATTTCTCCTTTTACCCACTGTAAAATAACAGATAACCAGTTATTATTGCAGAATAAGTATGTATGAGAAAGAAACGGGTCATTCAGTCAATAGAAACTATAAATTTTTGTCTTTTCTTTTGGTTCATATAAGACAGACACTTAAAGTCTATTAGTTTGAAGGAGAAAAACTGTGTTTTCCTGTGTATTTTGTCTCTAAAATAAAGCCACAGGAAGAGGAATGATGTGCCGTCGCATTGAGAGCAGAACCCTGCAGGAGAGCTTAAACGTTCAGATATCTGACGATCCTGCTGTGATTCTTCTGATGAAACTATGAGTGCAGTCGTCAGTGTGTTGCTATGCTGTTGCTAAGGTGTTCTGTGGTGTTTTTTGGTGGTGGCTGTACTCATTTTGCCTGGCAGGTTTGCATTTTGACCTGAAAGTACGCCGATAAGATTCGCGACTAAACTTCACAAAAGCTGGTGATGCTAGCAGCGTCTTGCCCAATGAAAAGCAAAGGATTAAGAGTCCAGCCAAACATATTTTTTGCCAAAATAACGTTTTGAAAGCAAAGAAATGTTGTTCTGTAAAATATTATTATTATTATTATTCAATATTTTATTTATTTTTATATATAAAATAATTGTATTCATTAAAATAAAATATTTTAACAACAACTATTATTATTATTATTATTATTATTATTATTATATTTTTGATTTTACTGTATATATGTATATTGTATGTTATAGTCATTTGTTTAATTTTTATAATTTATTAAAATAAAAATGTTTCAACAATAACATTATTTTTTATTAATAATTGCTTGTTATTTTACAGTACAATAGTTGGTTGTTATAGTAATTTTAGTTTTATAATTCAATAAAATATTAACAACAAAAACTATTATTATTATTATTATTATTATTATTATTAAATATTATAGTAATTTAATTGTTCTAATTTAAGAAAATATTTTAACAACAATATTATTATTAAAATTGATTTATATTTTACAGTACAGTAGTTTTTTCCATAATTTTTATTATTTAATTTTAATAATAAAAACAAAAATATTTAACAACAACTATTGTTGTTATTATTAACTATTTGATTCTTCATTTTACAGTTCAATAGTATTTTATTATAGTAACTTGTTAAATATTTCATAATTTATTCATATAAAATAAAAATGTAACTATTATTATTGTTGTTATTATTAAATGCTTGTTTTTTATTTTACAGTGCAATAGTATTTTATTATCGTAATTGAAGTTTATATATATATATATATATATATATATATATATATTTTTTTTTTTACAACAATTTTTATTATTATTAAATATTTACTTTTTATTTAACAGTACATTAGCATTTTTATTTTAGTGATTGAAATTTTTATAATTTAATAAAATATTATTATTATTAAATAGTTGATTTTACAGTACAATATTGTTATTTTTTTTTAATAATTAAAATACTAATATTTTGACAAATTATTATTAGTAGTAGTAAATATTTGATCTTTTTTTACAGTAAAATCATATTTTTATTATAGTAATTAAATTAATATATTTATGCACATATATTTAAAAAACATTTTTACTGTTGTTTTTTTGTTGTTGTTGTGGGATTTTTTTTCACCCATTTTATCGTCCAGCATGTGAAAGCATCTGATCACTTACTTTAGTAAAGTAATTACTAGTGATACGTGAGATAGCTGAGGATCATAATCAAAAACCAATTTGAGCTCATATGTTAATGTGGAATTATTGATGAAGTGTTAAGATGGATTATCAGTCAGATATGGAGATATGGCTGTACAAATGATAAATTACACTCGTTCTCACAGCAATAATGTAATTACCATTTTCCCAGAAGTGAAATGCCTGTTGTATGGCGAATGGCCTTGAATGGTTTGTAGTATTAATCTTCATCACATGGGTGTAGCTCCAGGCAATGTCTCCGCTTCCCAGTTTAATCAGATCCGGCCTTGAGATTGGATCTTTATTTCAAGGCTATAATGAAAGAACAAGCTCTGTTTACAGTGATAGTCCTCAAACATTCAGGTTTTATTATGATCTTTGACTACATAACATCTTAATCTTCTGATTCAGCATTTCATTGACAAAGAAGTGAAGACTGAACCCTAAACGCACATGAAACTTTCACCCTGATCTTTCCCTGTAGAGCCAGCGCTGCTCTTTCCTTCAGGTCTGTCTGTGTTAGCGGAGGGTTGTCGATATTCCAGGCGTGTATTGATCGTGTATTCATTCTGCAGATTAGGCCCTCGGCGTCCCTGCTCTTTTCAGCTCAAAGCTGACCCTCCTTTTTGTCCTGTTGTGTTTCTTCATCCTGTATATCTGACTGGAGCCTGTTTTATGTCTCTCTCTCTCTCTCTCTCTCTCTCTCTCTCTCTCTCTCTCTCTCTCTCTTATTATTATTTTAAAGGGATACTACACCCCTGGAAAGATGAATGTGTATTTAAAATAGGTCATTTATGTAGAAGAAATGTGAAATTATTTTTGAATTTGGAGCTTTCTAGACTGAGTAAAGCCAGAAAATGTATTTTTGGCTTTTGCGTTCTACAGTCGCCATTCATCATGTTTACTGTGGCGAGCAGGACGAGTGAGGGCCGCGGGAGAACGACGCGAGGCCGGTGGCGTGATTACCGATGAGCGACACCTGTGAGACGCACCGGTCTCGTATCTCTCGCGGAGGAGAGGGAATTTTCTTAGCAATGTTAAAACGCACATCAACCGATCACTTGTTTAGCGTTCATGACATAAACACTACATTCAGATTCACCAATCGGAATGAATTCAGTTAGATTGAAACAAAAGGTGTGCATGTAAACAATGAATGGCGACTTCAGAAAGCAAAAGCTAAATCCAAGACGTTTTGTACGATCTCGGCGGTCGGACATGTCCAGGAAAAAGTTCAAGTTCAAGACCTTTATTTGTCCCCGAGGGGCGATTAGTTTTGCTGCAGTAGCCAAATAGATTAACATGCAGTACACGACAACATCAACATCAATTCAAATACAGGGTCAGACAGATGAAAATAAAAATAACAACAACATTTAACATTTAAGTTCAAGTATGTCTTATGTGCAGACATTACCTATTCTTTACGGAGTTAAGCAGAAAGATCGCAGAGGGTACAAAGGAGAATTTAAATCTGTTTGTTTTGGCTGGTGGCTGACTGAAGCGAGAACCAGAAGGCAGCATCTTAAATTCTACATGCAAGGGATGAGAACTATCAGACATGATAGATTCTGCCTTTTTAAGTACATATCTATTGTATAGTTCAGTTAGTTTTATCTGCTGACTCCCGATGATTTTACTGCTAACTTTATGTACCATTTCTAATGTGTTTTTCCGCTTTAAACTAAGAGAAGCATACCAGCAAATACATGAAAAAGTAAAAATAGATTCAATAAAAGATTTATAAAACAATGTCATCAGGGATCTGTCCACTTGAAACTCAGCCAGCTTTCTCAGACAAAAAAAGACGTTGCTGACTTTTCTTACTCAGCATTTCTGTGTTTTGTTCAAAGGTCAACTTGTTGTCAATGATAATTCCCAGATGCTTGTACGACTCAACAATTTCAACCTCTGTTCCATCTAGGAAGGTATTTTCAGGAGTCGGCTGGTGACGTCTAAAATAAATACACATTTCCTTCGTCTTTGTAACATTTAAGTCTAAAAAGGCTTCTTTGCACCAGTTTAAAAAATACGGTAATACAGGGCCGTGAGATGTTTCAGTGGGGTCCATTAGACTTACTATGACTGTGTCATCTGCGAACTTTATGATATAGTTATTGGTCAGTTCACTATGACAGTCATTAGTGTACATAATGTATAAAAGAGGAGAGAGAGCCTTGTGGAGAGCCGGTTGAAGTCACTGATATTCCAGAAAGATGACCATTTACTCTCACTCTCTGTGTCCTGTTAGTGAGAGACCAAAATCCAGCCCACCAAGTTGCAGTCCCACCCGAGATTTTCTATGAGCTTCTGCACCAATAAATAGATGGTGTTGAAGGCAGACGAAAAATCCACAAACAACAGTCTGGCGTGGTGTTTGTTACCCTCTAAGTGCTTGTATATGAGGTTGAGCAGAGTTATGGTAGCATCCTGCACCCCCCTGTTGGCTCTGTATGCAAACTGCAAGGGGTCGAGAAGATGCTCAATTCTACCAAGCAATTCTTTCTTAATCAGTTTTTCAAAGGACTTCATAACTAACGAAGTTAGAGCCACAGGTCTACAGTCATTTAGAATCTTTGGGTGGTTACTTTTCGCGATGGGGGTAATTATAGATTGTTTCCATAAATTTGGGACTCTATGTTGGCACAAAGACAGGTTAAAAATATAATAAAAAATGAAGCCTAACTGATCCGCACAAAGGGTCAGCATGCGGCTGCTAATATTGTCGGGGCCAGGGCTTGTACAAGACTTACTATGTTTAAAATAGGGGTGTAACGGTACACAAAAATCACGGTTCGGTACGTACCTCGGTTTTAAAGTCACGGTTCGGTACGTTTTCGATACAGCAAAAAGAAAAAATGCCAGAGAAATGTCCTATTTGTTAAAAGAAAAAATATTTGTAAATAACTGTGAGTTTTCCTACATCTTGAAACTTTCAGGTTTATAAATGGGGGTCATCTTTGAAGGATGAACAAATAATGTTTTGGTCATCACATTAAAAATAACATTTAAATATATAAATTTATTTATATATTATTTGAGTTTTGAAGTGCTGGAAAAAAGATGTGTGAAGTACTTGAAAGCATTTCACTATTCCAGCCAAACTGGTTACAGTTAGTGTTACTATATTAAATCCATGGTGAATGTTGCTGGTCTGTGGACGTAAAGTATTAGTTCATTCACGGCACAAAGTTTCTCCTGGTTTCCACGTCAGCGCTGTTTGATCTAATAGAGATCTACGGTTAATAACGGAGAAATGTGAATGCTTCTCACTAGATCTCACAGCGATGTTATTACTTCAGTGGCGAATTCAAATGTTTTCTTTACTGGATCTCTTAGCGCTGTGTTGTAACAGTGTCGCTTGATCGAGATCGGCTCGCGCTGCACAGATGTTGCTGGCCCGAACTGATAAACGATCCGTGAAGCACATAATGAGTAGCGCAGTTTCGTTTCGCTTTCATTACGCTTGCCATTTGATGTTGCGCAACGTTGTGGTGGTAGCGCCAGCGCGAATTTTGTCGGCAGGAAAAATGGTTCAAGGAATCGTTCGGTTTGTATGCGTACCGAACCGGAAGCCTCGAACCGAAACGGTTCAATACGAATACATGTACCGTTACACCCCTAGTTTAAAAGTGTTCACAACATTGCGTTCAGAAAAAAAAGGAGTAGTAAAAGGACCAGAGTTAATTAAACTGTCCCTTAATGCACCCGTTTCTTTACTATAATCGTGGACATCTAACCTAGAATAAAACTTATTAAACTCCTGTGCCAGATCAGAATCTGCCGCAAAACCTTCTAAAAATTTATTTTTCCTTGATTTGTCATTAAGTCCAACAATATTTTAACACTGTTCCAGGCTGAGCCCAAGTTATTATTTCTTAGTTGTCTTTCTACTTTATCTTTGTAACCCAATTTACACCTTTTTATTTCCCGTTTGATCTCTTTTTGTATAGAGTTTAATTCAGTAACAGTGGCTTGTTTAAAAGCATGTTTCTTCTTATTTAACAGGATTTTGAGATGTTTGCTCACCCAGGGTTTACTGTTGGGGTAAATCTTTACCTCTCTATCCGAAATTACGGTATCTTCACAGTATGAGATCCAGGAACTGACAACATCTGTGAGCTCATCCAGGTCCATAGATGATGTAATAAACTCCTCCCACAATGTACAGTCCAGGCAACCTTGCAATTATTGTACAGCATCCTCAGACCAGAGTTTCACCCTTTTGGTGAGAACTTTTCCCCTCTGTAAACATGTACGATAAGCGGGAATAAGATGTACACAATTATGGTCTGCTGTACCTAGTGGAGGGAGCGGTATGGATTTATAAGCCCCTTTAATTGAACCATAACATTGATCAAGTATCTTGCCTTGTCTAGTAGGGCAAGATATATATTTATAAAATCCTTTAAAATTTTGTTTAGTGAGCAATGATTAAAATCTCCCAGGATTACATTGGGGGCGTCAGGAGAGAGTGACTGTAGTTTCTGTACGGTATGCAGGATCATTTCTGAGGCGGATTTCTCATTCGCCTTTGGTTGAATATACACCACAGTTATAAAAATCTGTGGGAATTCCCGCGGTAAATAGGGTGGACGCATAGATACAGAGAGCAATTCGATGTCCTTGGTGCATACTGACGCTCTCACTATAAAGTTTTTGCACCAGCGTTCATTGATGTACAAACACACACCCCCACCTCGCGACTTGCCTGTGATTGCAGCCTCTCGGTCCGTACGTAGCGGCGCACCAAACCCGGATCTTTCTACCAAAAGAGGATGGTAACCCCTACTACTCAGCTTTCTCCTACTAAGTTACTCAGCTTTCTCCACAGAACAAGAGCCTGCTAGTTTAGCTTCCAAAAAAAGATGTCTGACACTGTGTACATTCTGTGAGTGAGATCCCACCCTCTATGGGCGGGTTGAGAACATGTGGAACAGCATCTACTTCTGACTGTAGTCTTTAGCCTCTGGCCAAAAAATCCTCCGATGACGCAAAATGACGATTTTTGCGTCACCGGAGGATTTTTTCCAGACAAAAAATACATAAATCTCTCGTCTCAGGGAGGGTGGAAAGCACGGTAATTTGAAAATACTACAGGGGTGTTTCTCAAAACCAAGAATGCAAAGAACGGACTTGTGTTCTTGGGGAGAAGGCTCTTGCTAGTTGCTCTTGGAAGAATGAACTCACAAGGTGACGAGCACACAGAACGCTGCTGACAGTTTGAGACGATGTGTTCTTGCTGGTATTGCGCAATAATACCCCCGCACAGACGCCGTCTGCAGTACCCAAACATAACGAGAATTATTGACGATAACAGCCAGACTGCAATGGTCTCTTGACTGTGGGGTAAAACGAGTCTGTGAGCAGACTGGCCGGTTGGCTCGCTATCTAACTTAACACCCGCAGGCGCTTACGGAGATTCTCACTTCCGAAAACGTTTGAGCACATTTTCGATTTGGCATAAATTTTCGTAAAAATGCCAATATTTGAAATCTACAGTTGATTTCTCGCATCAAATGTTCTCAGAAGTGAATTTAGTGATGAAATAGCGTACGTTATTTGTAGAAAAACAAATGACTGTATTGACCTGCCTTTCCTTCCTCGAATGCCGAATTGAATGCTAGGATATTTCTGCCGTCAAGTTCACACAAGTTACCAACCGATGCATCCTCGGTAAAATGGGCGTGTCAAGAACACATCCGGGATTTTTAACCGTTCTTGCCAAAATGCAAACTTGTGTATTGGGACAGTACTTGGGCCACAAAAGATGACGTTTCACAAGAACACAAGGACACAAGTACAGACAAGAACGCATATTGAGAAAGGCCCCAGGTTTCCTACTAATACAAAGCTTAATGCTAAATCCTGAAGTATCCCTTTAAGGATGTGCGGTCAGTCAACTCTCAGCCTCTCTGTCCTGTAGTCCAGTGCTGTGGGCCGTATAGCCTCAATAAGGCTCTTAGTCAGGTTTTATAGATTTTGTCATATTGCATGTTAGACTATTTGCTGTGTAAAGTTATATGTCTGTCTGTCTGTCTCTCTGTCTGTTTCTCTATCTGTCTGTCAGTCTGTGTTTCTCTGTCTGTCTGTCTGCCTGCCTGTCTGTCTGTCTGTGTTTCTCTATCTGTCTGTCTGTGTTTCTCTATCTGTCTGTCTGTGTCTGTCTGTGTTTTTCTATCTGTCTGTCTGTGTTTCTCTATCTGTCTGTCTGTGTCTGTCTGTGTTTCTCTATCTGTCTGCCGGTGTTTCTCTATCTGTCTGTCTGTTTCTCTGTCTGTCTGTCTGTCTCTCTGTCTGTTTCTCTATCTGTCTGTCAGTCTGTGTTTCTCTGCCTGTCTGTCTATCTGTCTGTCTGTCTGTTTCTCTGTCGTTCTGTCTCTGTGTTTCTCTATCTGTCTGTCTGTCTGTTTCTGTCTGTCTGTCTGTCTCTCTGTCTGTTTCTCTATCTGTCTGTCAGTCTGTGTTTCTCTGCCTGTCTGTCTATCTGTCTGTCTGTCTGTTTCTCTATCTGTCTGTCAGTCTGTTTCTCTATCTGTCTGTCAGTCTGTGTTTCTCTGTCTGTCTGTCTGTCTGTCTGTCTGTTTCTCTATCTGTCTGTCTCTCTGTGTTTCTCTATCTGTCTGTCTGTCTGTTTCTGTCTGTCTGTCTTTGTCTGTCTGTCGATCTGTCACTTGCTAATATGTAATTATATTTAATAAATGTGATATACAACATTTATTAAATATAATTACATATTAATATTTAATAATAATATATGTATAATAACATAATAAATCTGTCAGTGAATCATTTTTATTTACTTTAAATAGCTAAGCAAATAAATAAACAAAAATATTATGTCAATATAAATATACAAACAATATAAATATTTAAATATAATCATATATATTTGTTTAATTTTATTGATGAATGTATTAAGTTATTATTTTTTATGTCATTGCCCAATAATAAATATAGTAGTTAATATTAATATATTATATATTAATGTTGAATGTAAATATTTCTGTAAGAGCAAACGATTTAATAAACATAAATATTATCATAAATTCATGTATTATCATTGAAATATAATCATATCTATTTATCTGTATTGCATATCAATAGTTCTGTCAGAGCAAGTTTTAACCCGAAAAATATTAATATCAACAAACTATATACAGTGTATATATATATTTGTGTGTGTGTGTGTGTGTTTTGTTTATCAATGTTGTATACCAATGATTCTGTATTTGCTGATTTTCCCCCTTGTTTACAAGTCTTTCCTCACTCCTGTAGATCATTCTGTTTGGAATATAATGTTAATGTGATTGTGGGATGTTTCTCTTGAAGTGAGCAGTTAAGCGCTCCCTTGATGGCCATTTGACACGTCACTGGAGATGCTGGAGAATAACTGTATCGTTAAACCTGTTCTCTGCAGACTCTTAATGAGCAGGAGCGTCTTCAGAACTGTGTTTGGCTCCACATGAGTAAACCTGAGCGTGTGTGAAGCCTCTTCTGACCCCGATGACTCCAGATGAACTCTTCTCTGATTGGACCCCGCGCTCCCGTGCTTCGCCTAATTGTCCGAGACCTTGATGGTTTTGTTTGACGGAGAGGCATTTGTAAGGCTGAAAAAACTTGTTGAAGAGAAAATATCTGACCAGTGGTCGATGAGACAAAAGGATCTTGTTGGAAATTAACATTTGACTCCCTCCCCCTCTTCCTTTGAGCGCCTCATCTACATTTTCTCTCTCTCTCTCTTTCTTAAGAATATAGATATATCTTGCACATGAGGGTGTGTTTTTGAGTTAACACCTTCAGACCATTTGTCTGAATGCTAATTTCCACCGTTCCTTGCAAATGGTCAACTTCTACCCCCAGTAAATATGGTGGGGGAATACAGTAGATTTCCACTAAACTCATGTTTTACATATCAAATAAGGTCTGGCTATATAAGGAAAATGCAACGAGAGCTCAGGGCTGCTTTGTCTGTATCAGATCAGCCCGTGTGGTTGAGGGTATCGCGACTCTCAGCTCACGTAGCCTACAATGTCAGGTAAAGGATTTTCCTCTTCGTTCTAGAACATTTGATGGTTTGATGGATTTGTAATAATACATTTACCTGACATAATAAATTGTTATATTTGATTATTCTCTTCGGGCCTCTCTTGCTCTCCTCAGATTGATGTGAGGCTTTACGGGTGAAGGCCGTGGTAGTGTTTGCTTCAGATGTGTTTCGTGCATCGATTGTTCACTTTCTATTGTAGATTGATTTAAGGAGGTTCGCTTGTCTTCATCAATACTCCACATGTATTGATGCTGCTGAATAAAGTTAGATTATATAAAAGCACAATATCGATGGGGATTGCTGTATATGAGGAAGATGGGAACAAATAACATCCTTAGATGGAGAAGTGTGTCATATTTACAGGATCCTGTTTACTTCAATCGACACATGTTATGGGATGGATCCTGGTGATTTGGGTTTTACAAATGATATATATCGATTCGCTGGTGTCATAGATGCTTACACATGAACTGATTTGTTTCCGCAGCTGTTCCTGTTCCAGTTATTGAGGGGTCTGTCTTACATCCATCAGCGCTACATCCTTCACCGAGACCTGAAGCCACAGAACCTGCTCATCAGCGACACAGGCGAGCTCAAACTGGCCGACTTCGGTAAGAAATTCCCCGCTGTACGTCATTTGACATTTCATACAGTTGATTGGTGACGGACATAAAGCAGGGCAACAACTCACTGTGTGATGAAGCCTGTAGAATGCAGTTAGAAATACCCTCAAATTCAAGATAGCAGGGCAAAAATCCCCCTATACGATTGTGTGTGAATATGTATATACAATTATATTTAATAAATAAGACTATATGTATTTATTTATTTGTGTATTGTGTATTGATATTCAATGTAAAAATTTATTTAAGAAAAAAACAAATGATTTAATTTGATAAATCAAATTTATTAAATAAATATTCATATCTAATAAATAAATAACCCAATAATTATATTTTAATATTTTTTATTATGTGTAATAGTAGTCTTGTATATCAATATTTCTGTCAGAGATAGTTTTAAACTGATAAACAATTTATATTTAATTTAAACAAATAAAGTATTACTATTTAATAAAGAAATCATATTGAAATGTATTTATGTGAATGAGATCCATTGTCCTGTGAACCACCAAAATGTCTTATCGTTTGGCGTTTTTTTAGCCACATTTCAGACGTTTCAAGTTATTTTTAGTTGAAATTTGAAAGTTATATCTCAGTATTATGATTTTTTTATATATCTGGATATTTGTGTATTTGCACAGAAATAACTTTTATGTTTTCATTTGCTTTTTCAATAAGAGAGAATGGCATTTTATCTAAATCATTATTGATGTCAGATTTAAATACAATGCAAGAAGAAAAATACAGTAAAAGTCAAGTTCAAATAATAAAGGCATGCACGTAATTCATACGGTAGTGTCATTAAACGTGTATTTTGTTGTGATCTTTCTTCTGTTATTGAACATGTTGTTACGGTCTTTCTGCTCTTCCTGGATAATAAGCCATTTACATAATAGGTGCCTATCAATTTTTTCATTGCGGCTGTCATGACAGTTTATGTCCAGATTGCAGTTACAGTACAGAATGATTCACTACTACAGATAATGTACAACGACTGGTATTTGTGCTTTATTCTTTAATTTAGTGTCGGTTTGGTACCATAGTACCTGTGCTGGTGATGTCTTGTGCGTGTGTGCGTGTGCGTGTGCGTGTGTGTGCGTGTGCGTGTGCGTGTGTGTGTGTGTGTGTCTAACCCCTCCTTGCCGTGGCACCATATGTCCAGTCTCGTTTCCTGATGGCATTATGGGTAGACACAGAGCACTGCTTCGACTGCTTTGAAAGCTAACAGGCCTGTTGTGAGTGTGAAGAGACAGAAGACACACACCCCACTGAAGAGCGAGTCGTGAGAAGAGATTGAGCTGGAACAGAAGGATGGAGACATGCTGACCTGTGACTGATAGTTTTACTGCTTATAGTTCTGTTCACCTTCAAAATCACAACAAAAGTACTCCCATAAAGCAGTGTCTCCCTATTCTCTCAAACCACTTTCAAGCATTACACTTATTGCAAAAATATTTTAATTAAAAAAAGTATATACAGCATATGAAATAAAACATTTTAAATTCATTACGTGTTTATTAAGATACATTTTTATATTAGTTTTATTTAATAAGTTTGTTTATTATACTAGTTTCAGTAATGTTTGTATTTATTAAACATACATATGCCAGTGGTGCTGAAAAACGAAAGATATCGGACAACAAAAGAATAGCTTTATTCAGTCTACCAAAAGTGAAGTTACCCTGCGTGAAAGGGCGAGGCTTATTCCAACGTAAAACGCTGTATAATTGTATATAGTTGTAATCAAATAACGTTGGATTATTTCTATGTTGAGCTGCCTGTTCATGAAGCTGAAAGTGCACGTAATAAAATAATATACCATTGATGCAAACCAACAGGAATCCTTGCTTTTTATGCTCATTATGTTTATGTTTTATGTGGGTAGGGCCCCATATTAGTTATTGAAACGGGCCCCCAGATGCTTAAGGCCGCCGTTGTGAACAGGAGAAATGCTTCAATAACCAAAGCTGCTGTAAACGTGTGCGTCACTGCTGGGCTCTTTTGTAGGAAGTAAAACTCCTGAAGAGAAACGGAGGATGAACAATCGTGACAAAAGCTGGTCAGGAGGTGAATAGCAATCATTCACAACAAAGCGAAATGTGAACGAACGAAAGAAAAGGGAAGTATGGCGAGAACACGAGCGAGACAGACAGACAGCTTGACCAGCAGATTGCTCCTCAGATTCCTGGTGGGACTTTGTTCCTTCCACTCAATTAGGGCCGGAGTGATTCAAGCGGGAATCTCAGCCCGGCCAAAAGCAGTGTATTTTTGGTGTCTCCGTGTCCTCAAACAGCTGGCGAGAGGCGTTTGGACCGGCGGGCCGCAGCATATGGTCCCTCTCTCCGCCCGGGCGCTCGCGTGCGGCTCTCCCGGTGTCCTCAGCGGGGTCATCAGGGGCCGATCTGTCACCGCCGCCCCTCCTGTCCTCCACAAGTGTGCAGCAACATTAGAAGACTTCATCATCTGCAGGGAAAGATGAGTAGATGCTAGAAGATTTCCATAACTTGCCTTCTTTCAGACTAGTGGAAAGAAAACATCCAAAACACATTTAAGGGTGTTTTTTATTGCACTTTATCTATTTGCGTCTGTAGATTTCGATGACAACACGTATCTTTAAAGGCTGTGAGGTTTTTTTTTCTCCTGCAAGGAGTCAGAAATCTCCACTTCAGCAGCTTTACATACTCCAAACTTTACAGTTTTATTCGTATCTATGTTCTGAATGTTTGTTCATACATCATTCGCCTGATTTATGTAAGCTTTTATTCCTAAAACCATGGTGAAAATGTATTTATTTTCTGTCGGTTGACAGTGTTTTCTGATTTATGGAGTGATAAAAAAGGTATGTTGAACAAAATCAAACAAGAATTTTGATCCTGACTCATTCAATGCTCATATTTCTGTTCTGGGAATGTGTGCACATTATATTTAATTAGATAATTCCCGTTTGCATATTTAAACATAGCATTTCATATAATTAAATATATTTTTAAAAATGAATTAAGTTTATTGCAAAATATGTAAAGTAGGTTGTGAGTTTTAGACAGTGTAATTATTTTTTCATATATATTTTGGCATATATATCCTAGGGATAATCAGTTTTACTTTTTTGTTTTCAAAATAGATTAAAGACTAATTTTAGATGAAAGAAAAAGTTATTACCGATCTTAAAGGAAAATAAATAAATAGATGACTAACTATAATATTGCAATAGTCCAAATAGTTTAAGCAACAGCAATTTTTATAACATTTATTTTTCACTAAAGATACATTATTTCAAGTTTATTGTAAAATATTGCGAGTAGTTTAAGTGTGTAGGGTGAAGCAGTGCTTTATGGGAACACTGCTGACCGCTTTTGCTGTGATGTCAGTTTCCAAATCATGTACCATTTTTGGAAGCGTTTAAACCGGTGTCTTCCACATGAGCACAGCAGAGTCGACACACTGTTTGCAGGACCGTGTTTCACACCCTCCCGTGTGTGTTTGTGATGGACTGAACATCTGCTGACGGCAGTCGAGCGAGAGTTGTGTCTGAGTTGTGTCGTTCCCTCGCGTGCCGCTGATGGGATATGAGGTACAGGGGAGCAGATGTGCTCCAGTCAGACCCTACAGACACTGAGCTAGATCTACTGTGCTGAACGTGTTGAAGATGTGCTGGCCCGCGAGGACCAGACAAGAGGAGGATGCGAGGAGCTGCCGGAAAATAAAAAGATAATTGTTACTTTTACCTCAAAATTATATATTTTTTCTCACAATTGCAATTTTTACCTTTTTTTCCCCTCCCGATTCTGAGTTTATATCTTACGATTTAGATTTTTTTTCTCTAATTGCCAGTTAATATCTTGCCTTTTTGATTTTCTTTTCAGAATTCTGAAATCTCGCAATTTTCAGTCAGAAATCTCCACTTAAAAATAGCTTTATATACACCAAACCATAGTTTTGTTTGCGATTTTCACTTTTTTTCACACAATTCTGAGTTTATATTGAAAAAAAAATCTGAATTGTCAGAATTGTGAGGAAAAAAAGTCTGAATTGTGAGATAAAACATCGCAATGGTAAATGGACTGCATTTATATAGCGCTTTCACAGACCCAATGGCCACCGAAGCGCTTTACAATTTGCCTCACATTCACCCATTCACTCACTCATTCATACAACGACGGCGGTGTCAGCCGTGCAAGGCGCCATCCAGCTCGTCGGGAGCAGCTGGGGTTAGGTGTCTTGCTCATGGACACCTCGACACTTGGTCGGGTGGAACCGGGGATTGAACCACCAAACATCCAGTTTGTAGACAACCTACATGAACCACTGAGCCACTGCCGCAATTACCTTCCGTGTTGGAACCAAGCTTCCATAAGGAGCCGTGAGCTTTAGTTTGATCTCAGACGTTCTTTCTTGTGCTGTATGAATAAGTGTATGTTAGTCCTGCTGATGGTATACTGTATGCCTAATGGGAATTGTGAATCCTCCAAGAGCAAAGCAGATCTTTTGCAGCTTTCTTGCTGAGCTCCATCATTTAATCCTTCTTCAGAGGGGTTTTATACTCGTCCCTCTGGAATTAACACAGCACTCTCATATATATATATATATATATATATATATATATATATATATATATATATATATATATGAGGGTTATTTTGATTTTTTTATTTAATAGATATAGAATAGTAAGTGTTGTTAGTATTATGGAGTCAAATGTTGCCGAAAGAGATGCATATATATATATGCATCTCTTTCGGCAACATTTGACTTCTAATTCTATATCTATTAAATAAAAAAAATCCCAGCTAGACCTACAGTAACTGGTCTAGCTGAGACTGGTCACGACATTTGCTGCTAAATGCTAAATGTAACTTCTAAATAACTATTAAATGTAAATCATAATGAATACTAAATGTAAATTTAAATATACACACACACTCTATGTATATGTGCATGTGCTTGTATGAAGTTTTGTAAAGAACTATATAAACCGCTTTATTTTTAAGGATGTATTGATTGAGTGTATTCAGCAGATGTATCGAAACATGATGATGTGTATGCGTGCACACTAAAGCACACACAATCGCATCTCCAGGTTATTTTGATGAAGCAGGTATTGACATGCATCCATTCTGACGGCTAATTCACTTCATTAACATCTTGATAAAGGAGTTAATCAATTTTGCATATGAAAATGGTGATGCTAATGTGCAGCGTCCGTCAGCACTGGGTTCGATCACCGCACAGAAATTACCTGCCAAACTATCTGTAATTGCAACCCAGAAATGTGTGAAAATATATAAAATATATATATAAATAAATAACGACACTGTAATGAAACTCCTCCCGATCATCTCTGCCACAGCGGACATGTGACACCTGGAGGTATTGAATATGCCTTTATTACATTTTTCATATTTTGATCATAGTCTACTCTGCATTGATGGAGGTGTAGATGAGACGGACGTTTATTCAAACGGTGTGTTTAGATCGACTGACCCACTTTTGTATGCGGTGTGTTTGTTGTAGTGGAGGAAATCCCTGTTTATTTAGATATGTGTGTGTGTGTGTGTGTATTTGACTGACTGCTGAATTTTAAGGCAAGGTCTAAACTAAAATAGAGCTTATTTGTTTATAATGTATAGAGCTAAAATCAGAAATAAATATAAATAAATAAAAAATTACATCAGAATATCTTGAAATTCAAGATATTCTGATTTTATTTCGATAAATTGTGCACCGAAGTTCTAGTTCTAATATCATGGTAGTTGTATATTTTTATGATATTACATTTGTATATTTTTATATACGTTAATATATGATGATAGTATGTTTTAAAATATTTGTATGCTTTCCTATGTTAGTAGTATGTCATAGTTTGTTAAAATGTTAAAATATGATAGCATTTTATTTATTTTTATGATATATTGTTTTGTATATTTTTATGTACGTATGTTGATATATTGTGATAGTTGTCTAATTGTATTATATTATGTTTTTGTGTATGTGTAAATCTATATTAAAATATATACATATTAAATTATCTTGATTAGTTGTATATTATACTGTATCACGATCACGAAGTACTTGCGTGACTTTCACTAAGCGTTCAGTTAAGCGAAAACCAAAAGTTTGATTTGACAGTTACATTAAGCCATATCACGGTTTTATTTCGAGATCTCGTGCAGCCCTAATTCCTCCGAATTTTCTTCCAAACCTTCACAACTCCTCCTAATTTTTCCCTCTCTTTGTTCTTTCCTATCACTTCTGGTTGTCTCCTCATCTCTTTCTGTCCTTCATGTCACTCTGGGACAGGGAGTGATGTATAATTTACTCCGCTTGACCCTCGACCCCCTCCGGAGACCCTCAGAGTTCCTGAGCGGCAGGCGGGCGGCGAGCGCTTTGAACCGGCGGACACTGAGGCCTTCATTAAGTGACGCTCCCTCGATCTCCTTCAGCCGGCGTTCATAGTTAATGTCAGCTTGCCCGCTGCGTTGCCATGACGACCGCCTCAGGACCAGGAAAGGACGTCCTCCCTCCTCCTCGATTGCCTTCATCATCTCTGACCTCTCATCCGCTCCTCCTCATTTTCTCGCTCTCCCATCAATTATAGGCTCAGATGCGGGTTGCGCTGCCACCCGGGTGACTATTACTCTCCGGTTTAGTGTAATGATGATTAGAGGCTCCGTCGGTGTGTTAACCTAAATCACAGCCTCTCACTCTCTCTGACGCAGCCCTTTGTTTAGCTGCAGGATTATTGACTGCAAATTATACTGGCATGAAGCCTTTGCTGTTATTTCCATCCCGCTTTAAATGCCCCCTCGCCGAGCAGCTCCAAATACAGGAAGTCAAGTGTGTTTAAGGGAAACGGGTTAGTTAAGCATGCCTCGGCTCTCCTGTGAGCTGGAAGAGCTGAGATCTCAGTGAGCCTAAGTGATGATAATGTGTGTGTGTTTTCTGCAGGTCTGGCTCGTGCGAAGTCGGTCCCCAGCCACACGTACTCTAATGAGGTGGTGACTCTCTGGTATCGTCCTCCAGACGTGCTGCTCGGCTCCACTGACTACTCCACCTGTCTGGACATGTGGTGAGACCTCCTCTGCCTCAGTGCACGCAGATCACAGTCACAACATCTCCATATCCTTCCAGTTACTGTAATCATTTGTGAAATTAAAACGATTTTCTCTTTTTAGTGCTGGTAAAAGTAAATTCTACAGCTATTATTTTCTAGTGTATTTTTTTTTTCTCCCCACTTGAGTTTTATAGGCCACATTCCTGCTATTTTTCAGTATGACAAAAAAACAATTATTATGATTTTAGTGTGATGATTACATAAAAATATTAAACAAAATAAGAAATAATATTGTATCATATAAAATAAAGAATCTAGTAATAAAAAACATTTTAATTTAGTGTAAAATTTCAATACTAATATTTCTTCATTTTCAACATGTAACCCATCAAGCTCTTATTTTATTACTGTATATTTATTTAAGTCCCTGCCTGCATGTTTAGACAATAGTCATATCGCAGTATTGATTTTATTTCAAAATATTGTGCATTCCTTTATTCTTTCCTTCCTTTTCGAAGTTGTCTTCTCATCTCTTTCTATATTTTTTATGATATATTTCTATATTTTTATACATGTTAAAATATCATAATAGATATTTTATATTATACTTGTATACGTTTATTTATTATTATTATTATTTTTATTATACTATGGGGCTGTTAAATGCTTGAATCTGATTGGTTAACGAACGTTCTAAGGTGTGCAATTATATTCAGGGAAACGCACGGCTAAAGTAGTTCCAGGCCGATCTTCTTGACCGCATTACAGTTCCATATCACTTCGCCAAACGATTTAAGTTATTTCAAAGGTCATTACAGCCGACAACAGCAAAAGAACCAAAACCCACAATGACACTGACCAAGCAAATAAATATAGTAATAGCATAGAAATGACAAGTTGATAGTTTAACATCTTAAAAGCTACATGACATTTCTCACTAGAGAGGTAATAACGGCGCTGTTCTTGGAGCAGATGAACGTACAGTTTGGCTATTAGTAGAGACGCTGCCGAACACTGTTGAGAGACACACAGACTCAGGTAATTCATACTCCGTTCAATTCAAGGTAATTCAAGCTCAGTTAGAACTTCAGCAGATCGTCTTGACCATGTCTACATGCCTAAATGCGTTGAGTTTCTGCCATGTGATTGGTTGATTAGTAACTAGCAGTTGAACAGGTGTACCTACTAATAAGTGGCCAGTGAGTGTATGTTATATTAGGGCTGGGCAACGATTAATCGCGATTAATCGCATCCAAAATAAAAGTTTGTGTTTACATAATATATGTGTGTGTAGTGTGTATAATTATTTTTTATATATAAATACACACACATGCATGTATATATTTAAGAAATATTTGCATGTATATACTTTATATATATTTATACATAATTAATATTATATATAAATATTTTATATATTAATAACATTTTTCTTAAATATATACATGCATGTGTGTGTATTTATATATACAAAATAATTATACACACTACACACACATATATTATGTAAACACAAACTTTTATTTTGGATGCGATTAATCGCGATTAATCGTTGCCCAGCCCTAACTTTTATATTTGATAGTTGCATTTTTTGTGATGATATATTTGTATATTTTCGCAACTATAGCCTATGCTCTTTCCATTCTTTCATCACAGAAGATCTCTTCTACTTCTCTTTGTGTCTTTAGACTGTTTAGTTGTTGTTTTTCTTATCATCTCATCTCTCTCCTCCTCATAACCCTTTCTGCCCTGTGTGTGAATCGATGCTGAGAGCAGTGGAGCGTGTGCAGTTTTCCTCTCTGAGTGGCAGTTACACAGAGGCTGCACAAATCAACAGTCATTAGAATCACAGCCAAACAGTGTGTGTGTGTGTGTGCGTGTGTCGCATTGGACTAGCTCCGTCCCAGTCCAGCAGACCTTTCACACTCGTGCTTTCGTGTCTCAGCAAGTGGATGAGAAAAATGTCACTCAAATGTCACAAAAAATGTCACGTTATCTTGAAAGTGAAAGTGATATCCTCTTGGTTATTGAGTTTAAATTATATCCTGAAATATAATATAAGGTATATTTTAGAGGGGGGAAATCTTATATAAGTGTGAAATTATGTGGATTTGCAATTTCAGTCTGGTGCTACTGAGAGAATGATAACGCTAGAATAATAATCAATAATGTAATGAAACTTAGCATGGAGATGCACGGATATGGTCCCGGATAAAATCTGTCATATGTCAAAATTTGCATAAGGAATTAAAATCATAAATCATATTCAAATAAGGCAAGAATCAAATATTAATTTAGAACTCAGCTTCCTGCAGTGCATAGTAATGTGCTAACAACCACTCGCATTAACAAACAGATTACATGTAAATGTTATAGATTAAATGCACATTATTTATTTGATGTAACTGTGATATTGTATCAACAGACTCTCATTGTGTCATTAACTATAAGGGAAGATGGCAGATGTGAAAAGAGTAAAATGTAAACTAATAGATCTCTACACTTTTTCCCAATTAATTAATCACAGTACATTAAGACATTTAATGTTATGTTTAAATATGCAAATGAGGCATTATACAATTAAAAATGCACACATTTGGATACAGAAATCTGAACATTGAATAAAGCCAGGTTAAAGATGCATTTGGTGTATGTAAAGCTGCTGAAGTGGAGATTTCTCACTCGCCTTTAAAGATAGACGTTGTCATTGAAATCTACAAACACAAATAGATAAAGTGCATTAAAATAAACTTTTAAATGTGTATTTTGGATGTCTCTCCACTAGTCACTAGAAACAACACATTATGAAAAGCCAAATAGTCCAAAATTTCAAAATTGACCATTGCATGAAAAAAAAAAAAAACCCACAAATGTTTTGCCCGTAGTGTTTTGCCTTAAAGGTAGGGTAGGCAATTCTGAAGAGGCTAGCAATAGCAAGCTAGTTTTGAAAGCATGAGATCACACCCTCCCTTCAGAGCGTCTCCAAAGCCACGCCTCCTTCAAAACACATGAACGCATACAGCAGAGTCTGCAAAGCGTCACGAGACGGCATTAAACTACCTCATGTCTCAAAGCACATACCTGTACAATAATCATGAACGTAAACAACTTAAAGAGCTCTTACTTGTACCACCTGACTGCTGCATAATCATTTCGCCGTTGATAGTGTTGACATAGAAATGCATAAATCCTGCTTAGTGTAGAAAGTCACGGGTTCCCATCTTGTAATTACGGTTACGACATGGAGTGAACGCAGCATGAGCTTGTTGTTTTGGTTCAGGAGGAACTGTAAAAGGCGGCTGGTTGGTGCGCGGAGTAATGGAAATGCATATGTTGACAGGCAGGTAGGACATCGGACCGAATGCAACGATTAAACGTACATATATTTTCTGTGGAAGTCTCAGGACTTAAAAATTTAAAAAACTTAAAAAACTAAAAAAAAAAAAAAAAAGTCATGTTTTAATATTTAGACCACTTCTGTTATTGATTGCCATCAGGATGAGTTTCAACCAGTATAACGAAAAGTGCTTATAAAACAATTTGCCTACTCTACCTTTAAATAAAGATTTTGAGTAATTGGCCCGTATTTTCGGTGTTGGTCCAGGGGTCTGCCGGTCTAAAGAGGTGGGAGGAGCTGCTGTCCTGAGAAATGAGCCGTGACCCGAGCCGTTCTCGGGAACGCAGCTGCAGACTCCACAGGCAATTAAGAGGGAAACTGGGAGCAGGTGGTCCGATCTGAAGGGCACTTTTCCACATGGCTGCAGGTACACACGCATGTGCGGGAGGGTTTTCCTGTCACCCGTTCATGTCGCGGCTCAGTCAGGATGAGGATTAGCACGAGGTCGTCTCCGCCCGACTGCGAGACATCACGTTTATAAGCTGACATCTTATCAGCCGCCTGCCAGTCAGCTCAAACCGCTCGAGATAAACCGATATCACATCCACATTTTAAACCTGAGTGTGTTGAGGTGAGGGGTCTGACTGGATCTGGAGACGGATAGGCTGATTCTTAAAAGGCCGATTGAGTTTTACATCTCACTGCTGGCGAGTTTGGTTTTTGTGGCTCTGTCCCAGTTTCTGTCAGGGAAGGATGTGACCGTGTGCACTGGGCTAGAAAGTGTCAGGAAACAATCGCTTGACAGCCGCTGAAACACACCAGCATGTGCCACACGCTCACTGCTTCTCATGGCCTTACTGAGATCTACACATTCACACATATACACACTATTTAAAGCTCGGCAACTCTAGAATAAAAAAAAAAATGCAAATATTTTTCCCATTACATCATTTTAATTGTCTCTCAGTGAGCAGGATGATGGATGGCTGATATAATGTTGCTTTAAATAATGCTATATAATTTAATGATATAGTAGCATGTGAGATACACACTATGTTTGCCTCTTTATTTTATTTTACACAAAATTCACTCAAATATTGGTAAACAAGATCAGTCATCCCGTTGGCCAAGTAGAAACAACACTGATAATAATCACAATATAGTCAAATATTGATTGATTTTTCATCCTTGCCAAATAATTTCATTCACTGCTCTCAGCTCTGTGTTTTGTTCTATTTTTAGTTCTCTTCCTTTTAATGTTTGTTTTTATTTTAAGAAAGAAAGAAAGAAAGAAAGAAAGACATTAATCAAAATAAAACATTAACTAAAAAGATGAAATAGTTTATTAGATTAGATGCATGCATGTGACCGACATCAGAGAATTGTGTTGTTAAATGACTTAGCTTAAAATCTCAGTGGGGCTTCAAGTAAATATTTTAGCTCAAAGGGGCTGACAATTTTTTCTGAAGGTTTAATCTCACTGAGACAGAAATCATTAGAAACAATTACTGTAACAGAACAATCATCATTTCTGTCACCTCAGATGTTTCCAGCCTCTTCTTGCCAGGTTCCTCCTCAAAAATCTTCTCTTGACTATTTTGATTCTGATGTCCAATCCCAGGCCCTGTTTACACCTGGTATTAAGAAGCGGTTTTGTCAATCACAAGTGGGTGACTGTCCGCTTCCAGAGGTAGTTGAAAACGCATTCGACCGGATTGCTGTCGCAGTGTAAAACGCTCATGTGGACAAATGTATTCGAACAGCCACAAAAGACTGTCTTCTCTCCGCCTACTGACCTAATTTAAATCATATCCTGAAATATAATATAAGGTATATTTTAGAGGGGGGTAATCTTGTATAAGTGTGAAATTATGTGGATTTGCAATTTGAGTCTGGTGCTACTGAGAGTATGATAACGCTAGAATTTAAGCTTTGCCGGCTGAAGATCCAAGTTTTGTTTGAAGACGAAATACATACCAAGCACAATGTTCTCTCACCATCCCTGATTCTTGCGGCTGTCAGAGCAGAAACCAAAGCTGATGCTCTCTGTATGCTTTTCCTTCATCTCCGGTCACTCCGGTCACATTCATATGTAAATTGCGTGAGCTTATTTCGTCCATTAGATCGAAAGATCTGAAAAAGCCCATACATTTACCCACCCATAGACACCTCCCTTGAGGAAATCAGGACAGAAGTGGTAGAAAATGGATAAAAGAGATGGATTAAAACACCAGGTGTAAAAGGGTATGTGTCTCCCTCGTCTACTTGTGATCAGATTGACCAAAACGCTCAATACCAGGTATAATCAGGGCCTCAGCTTCAGTTTTATAAAGCATAGTGTTAATGATGTTTGTTTTTCAGGGGTGTTGGATGCATCTTCGTGGAAATGATCCAGGGAGTGCCGGCATTCCCGGGCATGAAGGACATTCAGGATCAGCTGGAGAGGATATTCCTGGTCAGTGTCTCCTTTTGTCTCCATTCTGCGTGTCTCTGTGTAGTGCCTTGGGTGCTGGCTGAAGAAAAAATGTCCATGAATACAAAGATATGGCATGATACATGTATGTACACACATATACAAACTCTGGGAAGGTCATGCATATTTCATCTCATGAATTCTCTAATCATTTCTACTGTCATTTCCCATAATGTCCCACTCTGATAATTGAACTAGAGAGTAATGGTTAGACACACTAAATTCATATTCACCCTCCGAGCCAGGTAAATAATTCATACAGACAATTACTCCGATGAATAGAGCGGGAGGGCAGGGGTTCATGGGTAAGACAGACGCCCGTAGGCTGTGAGGGTCAGCGGCCAAATATATTTACACTGGGGAATGACAGAACGAGGGAAAACTGGCTCCACCGATCGACCCGCCGCAGAGAAATTCAGCAGCCGTCTGCTCATGTGAGTGAAAACAAAGACACATCAGAGTCTCTTTTGTTTGAGTTTACAGGACGACACACTAAAGGTTTACCTGTTTAAGTCAAGTCACCTTTATACATTACAGACACTTACAGAAACCAGCTTTACAGTGATAAACAGGAAAATTATGTGTCAGTTATGCATCACTGAATCAGTGTTGATTCAGTTCCGTTGTAAAGATCATCATTTATAATATAATTTTGATAATTTTATCGATACAGCAGTTCTGCATCGTCCAGCTCAGTTCAGTTCTCATACAACAGCGTCAGATCATCAATAATATTGTTGAATATTAAGTGTGCCCAGTAACAGTTATTTAAGGAATAGTTATATATTCCTTATTTTCCTGTGTTCTTTTGAATATAGAACATGTATGAAAAAGATCTAATTTAGGTGCCAGTAATGACTTTAATTTTATTTTTCTGACTTTTTTGCATTCATTTAAGTCTAGAAGTTCTCTGTCCTTGAATGAAGGACGTCTTAGCTCGGAAATGCTGATGGTTTATTTGGACCCGTCACGATCATCCCCCCCCCTCATCTAATTAGGTGTTGGCTGGTGCTTTTCGTTTGTTTTCTCCCTGTCAGATGGGCACTTGATAAATATGGAGCGGTGGAGGGAGTCTGGCAGCTCGATCGTTGGCTCGTAACTGTTCTCTGACACTGACATTTTCATTCCTCCCTTGTTTTCACATTCCTCCTTCCTGTCAGTCTGGCCAGCATCATATCTGACCCTTCTTTCAGAGATTATTCTTCATTACTGCCTTCCAAAGGCCAGACTCCTTTATCCTGTGAGTAAAAGAGGAGCCAGCGCATGTGACCTTCTCATTGACATTCTGCTTCCAGAGAGAGATTCTGGTATTTTGAGTCAGACACAGCTGAAGAATCACTGGATACTCACTGTCATTTTTTTACCGCTATTTGATTAAAAAAATGATGGTAACAATATTACACATGATGGGCCCTATTTTAATGATCTGAAACGCACGTATCAAACGCGAAACGCAAGTCACTTTGTTGGCGGATCTCCGACGCAAATCTAAAATGGGTTGGTCTGAAGTAGCTACATTACTCATAGGTGTGGTTTGGGCATAACGTGAAATAAACCAATCCAGAGCGTCATCTCACATTCCCTTTAAGAGCAGGCGCGCTTGTTCCATGGCGGATTGCTATTATAATGGCGGATTTTCATCGGGGTCGTAAAAGACAGAGAAGTGACATTGTATGGGGATGGGAGAAACCCACCCAAATTAGCTTGGGTTAAACAGGCGTATAATAATTTGGGTAAATGTGTAAGCTAGATTTATGCCTATTTTCTCACATCTTCATGGACACCACAACGATTTCCCTCGTGTGGTAATATTTTTCCTTGTAATTATGTATGGTTTGCAAAAATAGGAACTGCTGTGTCTGTGTAGATGAGAGAAGCATCTCTGCACGCGTTGTACACACGCTACATTATGGCCAAGCATGCGCCCTTAAAATAGCGTCTGAATAACGCGCCACTGGCTTTAGACTAGGTTTTTCCTGGTCTGTGGTGGAATTGTTTTCTGAAACTGCAAAAGAGTACCAGGGAACATTTGCGCCGGAACACGCCTCCTTTTATCGCTGAACCACCCCCGGGAGCGCAAGTTCATTCCCTAATTTACCGACGTGCGTCTGTGGAGGGAAAAGTCCACTGTGCGTCGGGTGCAAAATAGGAATGATACATGCGTCGTGATCAAAGTCAATTGCGCTGGGTGCAAGATAGGGCCCGATGTTTTTGAGTAGTTAAGGCTTGATTTCTTTCATGGAATCTTCCTGAATAAATAATGTAAAATCCCCTTATTTAGTCTATTATACAATTAATTAATTTTTATTTTAAGTTGACGCACAAAAGTGTGTGAATTAGAGTGAATGGAAATTACCTGTTTATATTTGACTTTGAGTTATATTGCATTATTAAAAGACTGTATGCCGCTAGCACAGCACAGAACCAAACTTGTTACTGCACTAGCATTATTGCAAAGTTTTTGCTCAATGTAAAAAAGCAACATGCTTCAGAGTGTCAATACATGCAGTTATTCACATCCTAACTATAAGCCCTACTCTTCTGCACAATGGTAATGATCAAAACTTCAACATAATACAAACTCTTTCAAATGTCAAACATAACTGAACATTAAACATTAACAGATGTTTCCCTTTACTCAAAAACGCATAAAATAACACTTCATTTCAATATTTCCTCTCCATTACCAGCCATGTGCAAAGCATGCTGGGAACTAACAATGGTGTCTCTAAATAAAACCGCATAATTGAGCTAATTCTCTTAAAATAATTTTATCAGCTCAATCGGTTCCTCAATTCAAGCCTTAAAATTGTTTCCTTAAAATATGTTTCTCTTGGTTTTATTGGTGAAATGTTTTTTCTATACAACACTGAACCACAATTTTCTTAATAAAATATACACAATATTTTTAATTATCACCTTCATTTTTTTTTTATGAAAATTACAAGACCCATGATTACATTTTTACAGCGCTGTTGTGTTCGTGCACTCGGACCCTGTGCGTTTCATTTCACCGTTATTTGTCTGTTTTCAGCTGGAGATAAACTCATTGATAGTCAAGGTTAATTATACACCTTATGCTTAGGATGCATTTTGAATCCCATCATGCAGAGCTGCCATATGCGAGAGGAGCCAAATCTGAGAGTGAATATCCTCTCTGTGAATATTTGTGTTGCTCTTTACTAGGGTTGGGTACCGAAACGCGGTGCCAATAGGGAACCGGTTCCGACGTAAACGATAGTAACCAGACCGAATAAGAACGAAAATTTCGGTGCCTGAGTCTCTGTGTCATGAGGCGCACACGCGCAAAGTCTCTCGCTCTCTCCCTCGTGCGCGCACTATACGGATTGGAGCACAGTCTGTTCTGTCTCGCATGGGCGCTCTTGCTCGCTCGCTCTACATTCCTGGAGATTTTAACTAATTTGGGGAGCATCAGGGAGCCGTTATCAATATGCGGCAGACTCCCGGAACGTCTGCTGATAGCGAGGGGATTAATGAAGATGCCGAAGACAAAACGCTCCAAGGTTTGGCTGCATTTCACGTGTAAAATTACGCGTCAGAACGCCCTCTAGGTGATGGCGCGGGAGCCGCCTTGACGCTCTTACGTCGTCATATTATATTAGCGCGCGCATCATCTGCTCCTCAGATTTCTCTGCCGAAAAAGGCAGCTTGTCGGCAGCGCGAGGAGTTTGGCAGCGAACGCAGCGTCTCGTTCCCTATTCAGAGAACATGGGTTACACCAGTAACCAGAGACGTTCTCTTTCATTGGTTTACTCAAAGCTGCGTAGCTAAGACGCAGTGGGAACGATATAACAAACTCGCCAAGCTAAGCCCTGCGTTACTAGTACAATGACCAGATAACTCATCAACTCATCTAACTTCAAGCAGACAAAACATGGGAACCTGTAGCCATGTCGATATTAGATTACCCTGATTGTAATCTCTATTAATCTCCAGTATTATTACATTGTTTGATACAATATTGTTTTATTTGATATTATGTAAATGTGAATTTTTATTTTATATTGGTTTATTTATTGTTACCATACGTTACTTGTATTTATATTGTTTAAAGATTTAAGTTACTATTGTGTCCAGTTTGGCCCTGTAAATAAAAGGGTATTATTTTTTGACAAAGTGTGAGCGGTTTCGTTTTCTTAAGTACCGTTTCAGGCACCGTTTAAGCACCGGAACCGTTTAAAAAATACAGAGTAGGTACTGGTATCTGATAAAACCCAACCGATACCCAACCCTACTCTTTACTGTGGTTGAATCTCTGATTATGTTGATATGGGTATAAGATATGAGGATGAAGAACTAGGATATGCTAGAATATAGAGTTCTCCAGTTGGCTGCATTTATTTGATCAAAAATAAAGTAAAAACTGTAATATTGTGAAATATTATTGCAATTTAAAATAACTGTTATTTTTTTTTGTAATATATTGTAAAATGTCATTTATTCCTGTGATCAAAGCTGAATTTTCAGCATCATTACTCCAGTCTTCAGTGTCACATGATCCTTCAGAAATCATTCTAATATGCTGATTTGCTGCTCAATCATTAATTATGTTCTTATTATTATCAATGTTGAAAAATACACTCACCTAAAGGATTATTAGGAACACCATACTAATACTGTGTTTGACCCCCTTTCGCCTTCAGTACTGCCTTAATTCTACGTGGCATTGATTCAACAAGGTGCTGAAAGCATTCTTTAGAAATGTTGGCCCATATTGATAGGATAGCATCTTGCAGTTGATGGAGATTTGTGGGATGCACATCCAGGGCACGAAGCTCCCGTTCCACCACATCTCAAAGATGCTCTATTGGGTTGAGATCTGGTGACTGTGGGGGCCATTTTAGTACAGTGAGCTCATTGTCATGTTCAAGAAACCCATTTGAAATGATTTGAGCTTTGTGACATGGTGCATTATCCTGCTGGAAGTAGCCATCAGAGGATGGGTACATGGTGGCCATAAAGGGATGGACATGGTCCGAAACAATGCTCAGGTAGGCCGTAGCATTTAAACGATGCCCAATTGGCACTAAGGGGCCTAAAGTGTGCCAAGAAAACATCCCCCACACCATTACACCACCACCACCATTGTGATTCTGCTATTGTAGCCCATCCGCCTCAAGGTTGTGTGTGTTGTGGCTTCACAAATGCTTTGCTGCATACCTCGGTTGTAACGAGTGGTTATTTCAGTCAAAGTTGCTCTTCTATCAGCTTGAATCAGTCGGCCCATTCTCCTCTGACCTCTTGCATCAACAAGGCATGTTCGCCCACAGGACTGCCGCATACTGGATGTTTTTCCCTTTTCACACCATTCTTTGTAAACCCTAGAAATGGTTGTGCGTGAAAATCCCAGTAACTGAGCAGATTGTGAAATACTCAGACCGGCCCGTCTGGCACCAACAACCATGCCACGCTCAAAATTGCTTAAATCCCCTTTCTTTCCCATTCTGACATTCAGTTTGGAGTTCAGGAGATTGTCTTGACCAGTACCATGTGATTGGTTGATTAGATAATTGCATTAATGAGAAATTGAACAGGTGTTCCTAATAATCCTTTAGGTGAGTGTATTTTTGCTGCTTAATATTTTTGTGGAAACTGTGACATTTTTTTCAGGATTCGTTGATGAATAGAAAGTTCAAAAGAACAGCATTGATTTGAAATATAAATCTTTTGTAACATTTATATATGTTTTTGTCACTTGAATCAATTTAATGCATCCTTGTTGAATAAAAGTATTCATGTCTAATTTTTTTTGTTGTAATTTTTACTTTTTTACCCCAAACTTTTGAAAGGCAGTGTATCATAGTTTCCAAAAAAATATGAAGCAGCAAAACTGTTCAACATTGATAATAATCCGAAATGTTTCTTGAGCATCAAATCATCATATTAGAATGATTTCTGAAGGATCATGTGACACTGAAGACTGAAGAGTAATGAAGAGTAATGATGCTGAAAATTCAGCTTTGATCACAGGAATAAATGACATTTTACAATATATTACAAAAATATTTCACAATATTGTTGTTTTTAATGTATTTTTCATCAAATTAATGCACCGTTGGTGAGCACAATAAACATTAGAATTAACAAACATACATTTACATAATTTAAAAAAATGTGGGTGATCAATTCCTTTTTTTATTTAATAAAATTTTTACTATACATTCGTTGAATATTTTGTTTTAGATTTTTAGAGTTATTTGTGCATTTTTCTTTTTATATTAGATCCTGTGAGTGGGATGCAGGTAGTTTCTTCTGTAAGTGTGGGTGATATATTAAAGAAGACAGACTGGACCAGCCGTGTTTAACTACCTGTCATCCAGCAGGAGATTAGCTTTGCAGCGTATGAATGGACGGGTCTATGCAACAAATCACTCACATGTGCAGTCGTTATAGTGAGCTGTTCATCGAGTCTGTTTGACATCAGAATTAAACTGTCTCTTCTCATTACAGGATGATGACTCACACAAACACACATTTACAAACAGCACATACAAAATCACACAAATTGAAGATTGAGACTTATTAGTTAGATAGTTGTGACATTGATTAGAGTTCATAGCCAAGAATGGTGTTTGATTTCAATTACTTATTTTTACATTTTTTCATTTGTTCCCCAGCATTTTTAAATATTAACTTCCACCCTTGCTAAAAATGTTATCATTTTGAATCATTGCTCATCTAAACCAGTAAATAATTCAAGTGTAATGATGAAGCACAGAGGAGCACCTTTAACTCACAGATCATCAGTCATTTGAAGTTGACCAAAAGTGATTTTACTTTGTAATTTGTCCGTCCATTTCCACCAGTTTGACCCATTCAAGATGAGTTGTGGAGCGTTTCAGATCATAACAGACTAGCATTATAGCTTCGGCATGATAATCAGCTAGTAAACACTGTTCATGAGACAAAAGACACATTGTGAAACTTTATTCTCTGGTGTCCTCTGTCAGCCTTTTCCTCGTGACCCAACAGAGCGTTTGAACCGTGTTCGGGTTGCTGCATGTGTCTTTCAGCACTTCAGAGATGAGTTGAGTTGACCTACATAACTTTGCGTCCAGGCGCTCCTGAGATTTGATCTCTGAGAGTGAAGCCGGCTCGGCCTGGCAGGGGAGATGAATTACTGCGTCTGGGTGGTCATTGTTTTAGCTGGTCGAGGGCATGCGGCGACCTTCTGCCCAGCGGGACCGCCAGTGACAGGACAAAGAGCAAGAAACTTCACTGCCGTCGACATTTCAGGAGTGACTGACAGTCGTTTACCTGCATTTTCTATTTAAAGAAACCAGATACAAGTTCTCATGGTCACTGGCTGCACACACACACTGGATTTACCAAAGGTAGTCAAGTTAGCCTCATTAAATCCTTTAAAGATATTTAGTTTTGTTTGAGACACTTAATAGCAAGTAAACTAGATAGTCAACACAAATGTATTGTTTTGGACAGACAGTTTCACAATGGGTTAAGGCAGCTTACACCAAAGAATATAACTATATAAATAAAGTTTTAATAACTCTAAAAGAATAGCAAAGTCCACACCACAACTGTAATGAGAACGACACCAATGAACCATATAATTTAAATCTGTTTCAGAGTGATTTTGCCCCAGCTGATGAACAACAAAAACTTTGACAGGTATTCAGAATCCACCAGAATTGGCAGATGACATAACTTACGTTTACTTTACTTGTGCTTCGAATAAACAATGTTATGCTCCACTGGTGTGGATACTGATATATTTATTGTTATAGTTGTCATCATTGTTATTATCGATTGATGTTGCACTAATATAGTTGTTGTTACTTATAATTATTGTCCGTTGGTGTGGATGTTAATATAGGTATCATTATAGTTGTTGTTATTGTGTATTGGTGTTGACGCTAATACAGTGTAGCGACAACGAGAATGAACCAAACACAATTGAAGCTTTTAGGTGACTGTTCATACATAATCCCACAAAGAGTCTTCACATTCCAGAATCAAATCACCAGACCCAGAGCCATAGGCTCAAGAGAATCTGCAACCGGAAGGACCTTTATTGTTTAACTAAAGGAAGAACGTTGTCAATGTTTTATAATTTGGCAAAACAGATCTGTTCAGAAATGGTGAAACAAGAGGCCCTAACAAGAGGTCACCTGACCCCTGCGACTAACAGACTACGTCTTTCTTAAGGACCAAGCTCCCATGACAGAGATGTAAAACAGACTTCCCCTTTCTTGAAGACCTTTGAATGACCTCATTGTTGAGACCTCTTAAAACCCCCAGAGACAAGAGACTTTTCATATAAAAATGCATACAATCATCACAAAACAATTCTTGACGAACTTATAATCAAATATCGTTCTACTACTCAATTCTATATTGTGTCTATGACCCCTGTATGTGTCTACTATGCTTAATCACATATAAGTCATCTAATTGTTGTAACTATTACCTGTGTGAATGAAAGTGTATCGTGTCTCCTATCAATGCGACCACATATTCTTAATTCAGACGATGGCTTGATTGAAATCTGTGTAAAAATGTTTATGTTCTTAAAATGGAAATTATGTCTAAACTGAATCCTCTGTTCGAGCTGATGAGTAAGCAGACCACAGATAACACATGATTCACGATGAGAAGGGGAGGGGGAGGGGGAGGGGGAGGGGGGGAGGGGGAGGGGGGGGGGGGGGGGATAGAAAAGACCCCCCTCTCAAATAACCATATAGTATCTTATTGTCCGAATTCCAAATTCCTCCAGGAGGCGGGACAAACATTTTGAGTTTAAAATCTTAAACCCAAACACGGAATCGCTCTCTTGTGAGGCTCTTGTGTTCTCGTTCTCTAGCTCTTGTGCTCTCTCTGGTTCTCTGGGGCTCTTGCTCCCTCCCTCGGAAAAGGTCTCGGCAGAACAAGCCGGATGGAGCCGACGATGGTTATAGTAACCATGTAGACGCAGAGACAAATGACCCAAATCAAGATATGGGTTAAAACAGATTTATTTCAAGCCATCTCGTCTCACCTTCCTTTCTTTTCCTTTGTTTCTTTTACGTTAAAAGTCTCGGTTCTAAGTTAAGTTTTGCTGCAAAGTTTCGTTTGGAACGTTTCGACTGCAACACGCTTCCAACTTCAAAGACTTTCATCCATCCGCCAACACACCACGTGACTGGCTGCCCAGATCTAGCAAGCACGAGGAGACCGCCAGCCAAACCACGGGCCCGGGAACCCCCTCCATCGACAAAAAGGGGAACCCCAAAGCAAGGACAAGCAAGTACCTCCAGACTTTTAACTGAACTGGTGCTTTTAATATCAAATTGAATTACCCGCCTAAGAAACGATAAAAGGGTGAAATTAATTATTGATGGTTCGTTCAGGTCATGTCTTTTAAGTGCATATAGAAACTTGGGATCTCACCATCTAACTCCTAAAACTCATTCTTTCTCACTCTCTGTCTTTCTTCAACTTGTATGAATGTATGAACTTGTGCGTGTGTTTGTGTTAGATATTAGTTTTATGTGTTAGTCATAGGCTTATAATCAATAAAGTATTGTTTGTATTTGAAAAGAGAAGCATTACTTGTGATATGTGCTTACAGATTTATTGTCTTGAACTTCGATCTAAGTTACCTATGCTTTGACCCTTGATTTATTTCTTAATTTAGCTGTTAGCTGGGAATTAGTCTTTCGTGGCTAAGAAGATATCATATCTCCTAGAATTAATAATTGTTTATGCTTTCCGTTCATTGGATGAACTGATAAAATGATCATACTATTGATTCTGCTACAGTAAATTCTGAAAATAATTAAATTATTAATTATTGATCATAATCAGTTGTGAATAATAATTAGTCATATTTATACGTGCGAATAAACGCTACAACAGTTATTGTTATAGCCTAATTATTGTCTGTTGGTGTGGTCGCTTATATAGTTATTGTTATCTTTATAGTTATTGTTTTTGTATTTATCATTCATGGCACTGGATTCTTAAATAGTTGTTGTTAAAATTATCGCCATTGTAATAGATATCTTTATTGTTATCATTATAGTGATCTTCTATGGCTGTGGATATTTATCATTGTAATTATTGTCCATTGGTGTGGATGCTAATATACAGTAGTTATCGTTATAGTTGTTGTTATTGTGTATGGGTGTTGATGCTAATATAGCTATTGTTATAATTATTGTCTGTTGGTGTGGTCACTTATATAGTTATTGTTTTAGTTATAATTATTGTTATCATTATAGTTATCCATTGCGCTGGATGCTAATATTGTTGTCGTTACAGTTAGCGTTATAATTATTGCCCTATGGTGTGGACGTTAATATAGTTGTCATTACAGTTATCGCTGTTATAAATGTTGTTATAAATTATAGTTATCTTTATTGTTATCATTATAGTTATTGTCCGTTGGTGTGGATGCTAATATAGTTACCGTTCTTGGTGTGAATGGGCCTTTATTGTGGTTTCAGCTGACTCTGAGCTGAGATAAAGCCGCTAGTAAACAGCATGTAAAACTCAACTGTAGTTAGTCACTTGTGGACATTCATTGGCTGACCAACACAAGTCTTCTTCCATGATGCTCTGCACTAAAGCTTAAAGGGTTATGTAGGAGCTATTTTGAGTTTAGTTTAACCTAAATTGTTGTGCTATTGGAGCACTGGTATGTTTTATTAGATTTAGGATCCTTTATTTTGAAGGGACTCTTATTTTGACAGTTGGTGAGAATGTTTGAATATAAAGATGGCCGCCTCTCACCTTTTCAAACACAAGAAAAAGAACAAGGAAGCTGTTGGAACGTATAGGCATACAGTTCTTTACTTTGCTATCGAAACGCTTTTGAATCATTATTGAACACTACTTGGACATTAGTTTTGACATTAAGTTGTGCCTTTTAAACACCATTCTTCAATTACCTACCAATCGTTTGTTGGATTACTGGAGTCCATGCTTTGTCTGCTACTATCAACCTACTTACCTGCCCGCTGCCTGCCTTGCTCTGCTTACCAACCTACTTACCTATCTGCTGGAATTCCATCTCATTCATTACAAAAAAGGTACAATTCAAGTTTCTCTGCGTTGGATAGTTTGTCAAAGAAGTTAACCAATACGTCCCAGCTAAGAGTGGTCCGCCAACATATTAGTAAAGAACTTTGCAATCGTTTACGCTGCTTCACAATCGAATTGTTTGGAACCCATGGAAGCATTTGTTTGACTGTTATTGAAGCGTAAAAGTTTTGGATCTTTTTGAGAATTCACCTTTTCAAGTTCACTATTGGAGTGCATTTTTTGTTTGATACTGGATTTGCTACTGGAGCAGACCATGATTTTTGTTCATGCACATTTAAGCTTAAATGAAGCCAGATGAGAATGAACTGAGTTGAAGATAACTGTGCTGTGTTTACATTTTTGAAAAGAAAAAAGAAAAGAGAATTTTTTATTTTGTTGTGGTTCTCAAACAATCTAAAATATGGCTGATGGCAAAATTAAAGAGCTTTGCGCAACGCGCAGAGGAAAACTTGGCGTGTGTACACGTAAAATGAATGAATTAAAGGAATTATTAAAAGGTGGAGATATTGAAGCCGTTGACACAGGCATTGAACAGCTCCATGTGGCATTGGATGAATTTAAAGATGTGCATCAATCTGTGCAAGTGCTGCAGGAGGAAGAGGAAAAGAAAAGTGACAATGATGATTGGTACCAACCAAAGATGCAAACTTTTGAAACGTTTTTGAATGAGGTAGAAATGTGGAAGAGTGCTCAAAGCCATGAACCCCAAACTGTGGTATCTCCTCTGGACAGTATATCTATTGTGGCAGCACGTGCAGGTAAAGTAAAATCTTCACGTTCTGGTGGCAGTGTTTCCTCAAAATCTTCGTCAGTGTCTTCCGCACGTTTAATAGCTGAAGCTGAAAAGGCAGCTCTATTGCAGCGTACTGAAGGACTGAAGAAAAAACAAGCCTTGGAAATGGAAAGAATTAAAGTGCAAAATGCAATGGAAAGAGTTGAACTTGAAACCGAGTTGGCTGCAGCTAATGCAAAGGTGCAAGTGTTACAGAACATTGATTCTGAATCTATGAACTTTAGACTCAAATCGGCAGAAGTTTCAGAATTGCCAGGAGATGGGATGAATGCGTATCTGGAGAGCAAATATGACAGAATTAAGGAGCATGTTTATCCAGAAGCCTCACCAGTGGAATATACCAGAATCTCTGCTGTTCCCAAAACACCATTGCAAAAGGTTTTAACACAGGATACGAGACCGCGGAGGTTACAAAGGCCTGTCCAGACCTTACAACTGAATCCGACCAGTCAAGCAGCTGCAGGTACCTCCTTTCCACATGCGCCTTTAAGCTCAGATACCAGCAACTTGGGTGCTGTTGCTGATCTTATTGCACAGCAACACAAAATGACTTTACTTCCAACTAAGCACCTACCCATGTTTAATGGTGAACCTCTGAACTTCAGACCATTTATGCAGGCATTCGAACACTGTATTGAGAAAAACACCAGCAATAGCCAAGACAGACTGTATTACCTTGAACAATACACCTCTGGCCAACCTAAGGAGCTGGTCAGAAGTTGTCTTCATGTGGATGCAGATAGAGGGTATGCAGAGGCAAAACGCCTATTGGAACTTCATTTTGGAGATGAATTTAAAATTACTAATGCTTATATGGATAAAGCCTTAAATTGGAATAATATCCCATCAGACAATGGAGAAGCTCTGTACAGTTATGCTCTTTTCCTCCGAGGATGCTGTAATGTAATGCGTACCTTAAGGTACATGGATGAGCTGAACCTTCCATTAAACCTGAGGCTTCTAATCTCCAAGGTGCCGTACAAAGTGAAAGAAAAATGGAGATCACATGCTTTTGACATCAGGGAACGAACAGGAGCAAGAGCCGAGTTTGCCGATCTTGTCGTCTTCCTGGAAAGGCAAGCCAGGATTTTACAAGACCCCGTCTTTGGTAACCTCCAAGACAGCTCCTCAAACAGAAGGTCAATAAGAACAGCTGCTAACAGTAGCAAGCCAATGAATTTCATGCAGAAGAACAGAGGGAGCAGTTTCGCTACAACAGTAGCAGTTGCACCAAAGAACAACACAGAGAGCACAATGCAAGTATCCAATGTGCCCAAAAACAGTGCAGCAAAACTCTGTCCTGCCTGTAATGGTGAGCATGAGATTGTGTCATGTCAAGAGCTGATGCAGAAGTCTCACAACGCACGAGTTGAGCTGCTAAAGACTAAAGGTGTCTGCTTTGGTTGTCTTGCTAAAGGACACATGAGTAAGACCTGCAAAAGAAGACAAACCTGTTCAATTTGTTCAAAATTACATCCCACTATCTTGCATATACCTCAAAATGTAACGGGAGAGCAGAGTAATTCAGGTCCTTCAGACAAAAAGGCAGTGAGCAGCGGGTTGGTTTCACTGAAACCAGAGGCACTTGATTGTAGTGATAAACATTGTACACTTGCAATAATACCAGTTCAAGTCAAACTGAGTAATTCGAATCATGTAGTTCAGACATACGCTTTCCTTGACCCAGGGAGTTCTGCAACATTTTGCACAGAACAACTTAGGAGGAATTTGAATGCTAATGGGAAACCTCAACAAATACTTCTGCGCACTATGGGGCAAAAGAAATCTGTTAACAGCCTGGTAGTCAAGGGCCTGGAAGTGTGTAGCCTGAAAGGAAAGGAATTCATAAAGTTACCTGAAGTGTACACTCAGCAGGAAATTCCAGTCAACAGAGAACATATCCCCAGACGAGAAGATATTCGAAAATGGCCTTATCTTCAAGATGTTGATATTCCCAACATTAATGCTGGGATTGACCTTCTGATTGGGATTAATGCACCCAAATTGATGGAACCTTGGAGAATTATCAATAGCCAGGGTAATGGACCCTTTGCTGTTAAAACACTGCTAGGTTGGGTGGTGAATGGACTTCTCCATACTGAGAATGCATGCATCAACAAGCAAGGTCAGAAATATGTTCATGCACATCGGATTTCTGTTGATAGCCTGAGTGAACTTTTGATTCAGCAATACAACCATGAATTCCCAGAAAAGAGTTTTGAGGAAAAGAAGCAAATGTCGGTGGAAGACCACAAATTCATGCAGATAATGGACAGCTCTGTTGAAATAGTGGCTGGACATTATCAATTGCCTTTGCCATTCAAGAAAGATAATCCTATGATGCCAAACAACCGTCACATGGCAGAGCAACGAGCATTGTCTTTAAAAAGAAAGTTTCAAAGGAATAGTGACTTTCATAATGAGTATAGTGCATTTATGAAAACGGTCCTATCATGCGGACATGCTGAACTTGTACCCCAAGACCAGTTGATGCAGGAAAATGGAAAAGTGTGGTTTATTCCACACCATGGTGTGTTTCACCCAAAGAAGGGGAGCTTGCGTGTGGTATTTGACTGCTCTGCATCTTATCAGGGTGCCTCACTGAACACTGAACTCATTCAGGGTCCCAATCTTACAAGCAGCTTAATTGGGGTCTTAGTCCGTTTTCGTCTTGACAACATCGCAATCATGGCTGATGTGGAGAAAATGTACTATCAAGTAAAGGTCCCATCTCATCATGTGAACTTCTTGCGCTTCCTTTGGTGGCCGTATGGGGACGTTAGTCAGCCACTGAAAGAGTACAGGATGATCGTACATCTTTTTGGCGCAACATCATCAGCTAGCTGTGCAAGTTTCGCTTTAAGGAAGACAGCTGAGGATAACAAGGGGTGCTTCTCAGCTGATGCAACTAGCACAGTCAAGAACAACTTCTATGTGGATGATTTGTTGAAAGCGGTGGACACAGAGGGTCATGCCATTAGACTTTGTAAAGAGCTGAAATTACTCTGTGCAACTGGAGGCTTTAAGTTGACCAAATGGATTAGTAACAACAGAGCTGTCTTGGTCTCTATTCCAGAGCCTGAGAGGGCCAAGAACATAAAGAATCTCGACCTTGACATAGAAGATTTGCCAGTTGAAAGAGCGCTCGGGGTGCAATGGGATGTCAAGGAAGACACTTTCACATTCCAGGTGACCATAAAGGAGCGTCCATGCACCAGACGTGGGATTCTGTCCATGGTCAGTTCTATATATGACCCACTTGGGTTCCTTGCACCTCTCACCTTTCCGGCAAAACGCATCTTGCAAGAGTTATGCAAGCAGAACATTGGATGGGATGAAGAATTGCCAGGGGTACACGCTCAAGCCTGGAAGCAATGGTGGCAAGATCTTCCAAGAGTAAGGGAGTTCAAGGTCAACCGATGTCTTGTACCAAACAACTTTGGAGATGTCAAAACAGCACAGATGCACCACTTCTGTGATGCGAGTGACCTTGGGTATGGAACAGTTACCTATCTTAGGCTGACTAACAGCAACAAGGTTCACGTCACCTTTATAATGGGAAAAGCCTGAGTTGCTCCCTTAAAACTGATGACCACACCACGAATGGAGCTCACTGCTGCAGTTTTGGCTGTACGAATGGACAAGATGCTATCTGAGGAGTTGCATATGGAATTGGAAAGGTCTCTGTTTTGGACAGATAGCATGACTGTTCTAAGGTACATCCGGAATGAAAGCAGAAGATTCCTAACCTTCGTGGCAAACCGTGTTAATGTCATCAGAAGTGCGACAGATGTCTCCCAATGGAAGTATATAGGCACAAAACTCAATCCCGCTGATTATGCCTCCCGGGGACTACATGTCAACACATTCTTGAAAAGAACAACATGGATCAATGGCCCAGACTTTCTGAAGGAACCATCTCATTGCTGGCCAGAGCATCCATCTGAACCCATTCTCTTTCAAGATGACCCAGAATTAAGAAAAGGAGTTGTCACTGTCAATGTTGCTGTGAAGGAAAGTTGTAACGCCACTAATTACCTCATGAATTATTTCTCAACTTGGATGAAGCTCAAGAAAGCCGTGGCATGGTTCCTGAGGTTCAAGTCGGTTCTGTTGAAATTACTTAAGAATGGCAAGAAAGATCTGAACAGCCATATCATGACCACAAGAAAAGGAAAACATGAAAAGACTGGTCCATATGTTCTATCAAGCAGTGATCTAGAGGATGCTGAAGTCACAATCTTACAGTTTTGCCAAAGGCAGGGATTCCCACAAGAAATAGCCTGTTTGCAGAAAGGCATGCAAAATGTAAACAGAAACAGCTCCATCTATAGGTTAGATCCTCTTCTGGCCAATGGCATCTTAAGGGTTGGTGGGCGTCTGAGTAAAATGGCAATGCCCACTGAGCAGAAACACCCTGCTCTTCTCCCTAAGGACCATCACGTTTCCAAACTCTTACTTCAACACATCCATCAAGAAGTTGGACACAGTGGAAGAAATTACATGCTCTCCAAACTCAGACAAAGATATTGGATTCCTTGCGCCAACACTCTGGCTAGAAAGGTCATTTATGAATGCACCAGGTGCAGAAGAGTCAAGCTAAGTGCAGGTGAACAGAAAATGGCAGATTTGCCAGTTGACAGGTTGACCCCTGACCTTCCGCCCTTCACGCATGTAGGGGTTGATTATTTTGGGCCATTAGAGGTAAAACGAGGCCGCAGCATTGTAAAACGGTACGGCGTGATGTTCACATGTCTTACCAGCCGTGCTATACACTTGGAGGTTGCACATTCACTTGACACTGACTCTTGCATTCATGCATTCAGACGTTTCATTGCAAGAAGAGGACCAGTGTCTGAGTTGCGGTCAGATAATGGAACAAACTTTGTTGCAACTGAAAAGGAACTAAAAGAGTCCTTGAAATCTTGGAACATGCAACAAATTGAAAAAAGTCTGCTCCAAAAGGGGGTAAAATGGACATTTAACCCTCCCCATGGTGCCCATTATGGAGGGATATGGGAGAGGTTGATTCGCATGGTCAAAACGACATTACGGTCAGTCACCAGCCAGCAGTATCTGGATGATGAAGGCCTTCAGACAGTAATGTGTGAGGTTGAGGCCATTCTCAATAGCCGTCCACTCACGACTGTTTCTGATAACCCAAATGACTTGGAGCCATTAACGCCTAATCATATATTGCAACTTAAGGTGCAGCCTGTTTTACCTCCAGGTTTGTTTGTGAAAGAAGATCTTTACACCAGGCATCGTTGGAGACAGGTCCAGTACATTGCCGACTTATTTTGGAAACGCTGGGTCCGAGAGTACCTCCCTCTCTTGCAAACTCGGCAAAAATGGTCTCGTGTCAGACGCAACTTCTGTCCAGGAGACGTCGTGCTAGTAGCCGATAGCACAGCGCCAAGAGGATCATGGATGCTGGCTAGAGTCACTGAAGCCTTCCCTGATTCCAAAGGCTTGGTCCGCAGCGTACGGCTTCAAACTAAAACAAGCCAGCTTGAAAGACCTATCAGTAAAATCTGCTTGCTAGTAGAAGGCCAACATTCTAAAGCTGAGTGAGACTTGAACGAACTTGCGCACGTGCACACACTATCATACAGATGCATACACTGAATCTTTGCACCCATTTATTCTAGTAAATAATGCATAATGAGTTTAAGGAAATAATATATAGCTCCTTGAAAAATGACATTTAGTTAGTTATAGCTTGCCTTCTGCAATAGCTATAAGGGGCCGGCTATGTAGGAGCTATTTTGAGTTTAGTTTAACCTAAATTGTTGTGCTATTGGAGCACTGGTATGTTTTATTAGATTTAGGATCCTTTATTTTGAAGGGACTCTTATTTTGACAGTTGGTGAGAATGTTTGAATATAAAGATGGCCGCCTCTCACCTTTTCAAACACAAGAAAAAGAACAAGGAAGCTGTTGGAACGTATAGGCATACAGTTCTTTACTTTGCTATCGAAACGCTTTTGAATCATTATTGAACACTACTTGGACATTAGTTTTGACATTAAGTTGTGCCTTTTAAACACCATTCTTCAATTACCTACCAATCGTTTGTTGGATTACTGGAGTCCATGCTTTGTCTGCTACTATCAACCTACTTACCTGCCCGCTGCCTGCCTTGCTCTGCTTACCAACCTACTTACCTATCTGCTGGAATTCCATCTCATTCATTACAAAAAAGGTACAATTCAAGTTTCTCTGCGTTGGATAGTTTGTCAAAGAAGTTAACCAATACGTCCCAGCTAAGAGTGGTCCGCCAACATAGGTTAGTTCACCCCAGAATGAAAATTCTGTCAGTAATTACTCGCCCACATGTTGTTCAAACCCCGTAAGACTTTTGTTCATCTTCGGAACACAATTTAAGATATTTTTGATTAAATCTGAGAGCTGGATCACTCCTCCATAGGCTTCTTACGGGATTGAAACTTGCCGGCCCAGAAAAGTTATTAAAGACATAGTTAAAATATTCCTAGTGACTACAGTGGCTCAATCTTAAAGCTGCCGTCGGCAACATTTTTTTGATCATATTCAGTGAAATCGACACTATAATCCGACAGAACAACATAAATAAAGTGGTTTTAGAAAAAAACCCGAGCTTCTAACTCCACCTGGAGCGTGTTATTTGTTTTGCAAAAATCCACCGCTCCCGGATCATCGGGTCCAATCAGCGCAGGGGGGTGTGAGATCTGACTGTCAATCACAGATCGGGCACACGCCACCCCTCGCGCACGTTACAATCACATGCACACGCCTGAAGTTCGTGGTAGTTCGCGCAGTAACGAAGTGTGATGGCGGAAAATCAAGTAAGCTCATTTAGAGTATAAATGACGTTAGCAATTGCAATCAGTAGATTAGCCAGGACAGCATACCTCCAAATAATCCATGGTGTTGATGGATGCTGATGAGACGGGCGCGTTCACTGAAAATCTGGTGCACACGCACTGACGAGCATGAACTCGGTGGGAGGGTATTTGTTGATAGTGGGGGAGGGCCATGAGAGTTGTAAACATTAAAAATTTTCCCTAAGTCCACTCAATCTGCCAGACTTGCCGACTGCAGCTTTAAGTTTATCAAGCGACGGGAATACTTTTTGTGCGCAAAAAAACAAACACAAATAACGACTTTATTCAACTATTCATTTCCTTCTCTGTGGGCCTCGAGATTTCACGTAGTGTAACAGCGCAGCGCTTCTGTTGTACGTCACACGCATCACACACATGACCAGCGTTGGCCAATAGTGAGCCTGCGTGTGACGTAGAACACAGAAGCGCTGCGCTGTTACACTATGTGAAATCTCGAGGCCAACAGAGAAGGAAATGAATAGTTGAATAAAGTCGTTATTTTTGTTAGTTTTTTGCGCACAAAAAGTATTCTCGTCGCTTGATAAACTTAAAGGGTTAGTTCACCCAAAAATGAAAATTAAGTCATTAATTACTCACCCCCATGCTGTACCAACCCCGTAAGACCTTCGTTCGTCTTCGGAACACAAATGAAGATATTTTTGATTAAATGTGACAGCTGGATCACTCCTCTATAGGCTCCCTAAGGGAATGAATCCTGACGGCCCAGAGAGTCATTAAAGAAAATGTTTAAATATTCCATGTCACAACAGTGGCTCAACTATAAGTTTATCAAGCGACGAGAATACTATAAAATAACGACTTTATTCGACTATTCCTTTTCTTCCTTGTAGGCCTGAAACGAGACTTCAAGAGATTTCCACGACGCATGCGCGAGAATTGCGATCTCCTTCAACTACTTCAGTTAAGTTCTCGCGCGTGCGTCGTGGAAATCTCTTGAAGTCTCGTTTCAGGCCTACAAGGAAGAAAAGGAATAGTCGAATAAAGTCGTTATTTTATAGTATTCTCGTCGCTTGATAAACTTATAGTTGAGCCACTGTTGTGACATGGAATATTTAAACATTTTCTTTAATGACTTTCTGGGCCGTCCGGTGTCATTCCCTTAGGGAGCCTATGTAGCAGTCATAAACCTCTCAGATTTAATCATAAATATCTTCATTTGTGTTCCGAAGACGAACGAAGGTCTTACGGGGTTGGTACAGCATGGGAGTGAGTAATTAATGACTTAATTTTCATTTTTGGGTGAACTAACCCTTTAAGATTGAGCCACTGTAGTCACTCGGACTATTTTAACGATGTCTTTAATAACTTTTCTCGGCCGGCAAGTTTCGATCCCTTAAGAAGCCTATGGAGGAGTGATCCAGCTCTCAGATTTAATCAAAAATATCTTAATTTGTGTTCTGAAAATGAACGAAAGTCTTACGGGGTTGGAACAACATGAGGGTGAGTAATTACTGACAGAATTTTCATTTTGGGGTGAACTATCCCTTTAAGAAGTTCATCAGTTGCTCTGGTTCGTGTGGCTCTCAGGGTTTGTGTTCTCCTGATGTCTGCTGTCAGCGTGTGCTGTGGTTTGTCAGCGCCGGCACGTCTTCCCTCAGTCTCCCGCTGATCTGCAAAACACTCGCACTTCAAAGACTCCCGTCCCTCCACACACCATCCATAAAACATGCGGCGTCACTCTCGCCGTGTTCAGCCGTACAGGAACCCCCTCTGAAGCACTTCTGCACCTCCTTCTGTTTCTGAGAGTCCACTCCATCTGCTGTTGCAGTTCTGTCAAGTCACCTTTATATTTATACCTCTTCATACAATAGAAATTGTTTCAAAGTGTCGTTATTCAGCTTGAGTCAGTTCAATTTAGCTCAATAACGTTGTTGATGTTGCAAACTTTATCGGTTTTGAGAGAGACATTGATTCAGCAATAAAGCAGAAGACAATAGTGTCGATATTCAGCTCAATACAGTCAATAATTTGTTGATACATAGTCAATAAAGTCTTATATTTACAGTATACTGTACATGTATGTGTGTAAGTGTCAGTATATTTTGTATATATATTATTTACATAATTATACACAGTACACTTAAATATACATACATATGCAATGCAAGTCATCATACTTGCACAATGAAATGTTGACTTTAATTTCACAAATTTAATGTTTTAATAACCATGTCTATATTTTTAGTTTAGTTTAGTGTATTGAGAAAATTAGATGTGTATGGACTGTAGCAAAACGTAAATTGCATCAGCTTATAATCCATGGCACACGCTTGGCTTGTCCATGGCTTGTCTTTAGCTTCTCATTTCCATAAAGTTCAGCATTGATGCCACTTCCTGTTTATCCGCCCTCTTCTCCAAACTGACACACACATACACACACACTCACTCATACACACACACCTGCACAGGATCTCTGACAGTCCATCAGTCGGTTGTCTCACACCGCATTGGTCCATCTGCTCATGCAAAACATGAGGAATGAACCGGTTTTCCCTCAGATCAGAGCGTTCTGTGTGTCAGAGGAAGAGCTGCTTATAAATGCAGAATCCTGACATCAGGAATAGATTTTTAACTCCTTAACCTCAGTCCTCTAATTTTGACTTATTTGAGTGGATTGCATCTTTAATGTGGTGATTTATCATGTTTGCGACACTAGCAGCTCTAAACAAAATGACAGCTATAATAACTGCTAAACGTCCTATTGTTCAACAAACAGTCCTGCCCCAAACTCATGCATTCGTTTAGTGAGACACTTGTGGTTTCGCAGGTTCGATAGCACACTAAAAGCTTGAAATCCGCTATTTCTATTCCTGATAGCACAAGAAAAGCACATCGCATTTTTCTCTGGTTGTGATGTCAGAACATAAGCAGACATACGTGCATTGTATAAACAGATCAGAAGGTTATTTTGCCATGGGTTTTAGTCAATTGAAGATACTTTTTTGCTTCATTTTTATATACATGCATTCATGCACAAACCAAAGGCAAGCGTGCAGGAAAAATGCTTTCAGAATCACATCAACGGTTGGTCAGAATGAGGTGTATCGCTCCAGAGGAATCTGCATGCAGCAGCTTGGCACAAAATATAGTTCAAATTACAGTATCATCACCCTATATTCCTAGTTATGTACAGTATGTCAAGGGTTCTTCATGCACCTTTTCATGCCATGAATATTCTGCACTTGTATGCGAATAACGTGCATCGATGCATCATTCACTATAAGAGCAGTAGCATGGAGAGAAAGTAAAAAGAGTGAGTTTTGAGTGCATGTTGACTTTTGTTTCTTCTGCCGTGTTTGAGTGTGTCCCAAACAGATCTGATCCGGACTGAACCTGTCTGTGGTCATGTCAAGGTGACCCGCTCTCAGAGATTCATGCGCTGGATGTTTGATGTCCAGGGCTCGATCTTTCCCCCCAATGTGTGTTCAATATAGAAGACAAATTTCGCTCCAGATTGCTTTTGCTCCTGAGTGGAGGTTGTTTTAAGGGTCTTGCTCTCTGAGAGTGTGATAGACAGACACAGAGAGAGAGAGAGAGTGAACGTTTTCTGTTATTCCAGCGCTGAAGCCGGTTCCTGTGAGATTTCTGAACACTCGACTCAGTTTCTCAGAGAGATTTCTCATCACAGAGGTACATGACTGTGAAAGTTGACTGATCGCAGGGACGCAGGGCATTTCTCATGTCTTTGTTTCTGAAGGTCAACTAAAGCTTAGATTTAAGGGTGTGTGTGTGTGTGTGTGTGCGTGTGCGTGTGTGCGTGTACAGAAGCATGTCATACAGAACATGAATAGAATATCAACCTAAACCCCAATACTGGTTTAGTAGTCTATATATTTTCACTTTAAAATTCTATAATATGGCCTAATTTAGGTACCCAAGTAAGTGTGTGTGTGTTATCATGGGTCATTACGGATCACATGATAAATGGATAAGTTTGTTTGGTTGTTGACATTTAATGTATTTAGATACTATTACGTTGTTTTGCATTCTACTCCAATTGAAATATTACTCATCAAGATTCTAAAACAGCACAAAAATAATTAATTTAAACCTAGACTAATTAACTTGTGGCCAGCTGATATTCAGCATACAATTTAAAAAAATAATAATAATTTCTTATAAAAAACATGTTCATCAAACTGAACATAATTCAATACTGCCCCCTGCTGGACAGATCGATCCCTTCAAAAAGACTGTGTGGTCATTTGTACAGTTTAATAATGCTGTTTACTAACTCATTAATGAATGTGTGGATTGTCCGGCATAATTTGTGCTCCGGAGTCCAGACATGAACGATTCCTCAAATCATGTGTGTTTTTGAGGAGAGGTGTGCTGCTAATTTACTAAGTGATCAGATGCACCATTTTCACCTGGTAAAAAAATAGGCGCTCATTGAAGGAGGAACCTGAGACACATCTACAGATCAGAAGATTGTACATCACACCAGACAGAAAGAAACCGCACAGAACAACCTAGCAACATCCTGGAGGATCCTGGATATAACATCAGAATGAGAAGGCAGATACACAGGCCATCAATGCTGAACTTTATGTAGATGGGATGATAAAGACAAGTGTTTTGCACTGTCAAGCACCACTCAGTTGTTCTTCAGATAATGTTAACAAACTAAAAACACCGTCTGAATGTGTAGCAGAATGAAATTCGGTTAAAAGCACCTGATAATTCAAATAATTCTGATAATTAGAGTTCTGAGGGACGAGAGTACCTGAGACATTCAGAGGTTTGTGGTTTCATCTGCACATGTGATCTCTCTCTCTCTCTCTCTCTCTCTCTCTCTCTCTCACACACACACACACACACACACACACACACACACACACACACTCCCTCTCTCTCCCTCCCTCTCTCTCTCTCTCTCACTCACACACACACTCACTCTCTCTCTCTCTCTCATACACACACACACACACACACACTCTCTCTCTCTCTCTCTCTCTCTCTCTCTCTCTCTCTCTCTCTCTCTCTCACACACACACACACTCTCTCTCTCTCTCTCTCTCTCTCTCTCTCTCTCTCTCTCTCCTCTCTCTCTCTCTCTCTCTCTCTCTCTCTCTCTCTCTGAGGCTCGTCTCAGCGGTTCGGCTCATCGAGTCTGACGGCTGTAATTACAGTGTGTGTTTAATCAAGTCGTGCTCTTTACAAGCTTTAGACTTCAAAAAGCCCCCGCTGTCCGCCAGCACTGCTGCTCTACACACGCACACTTGCGCATAATAAACTTGTTTATTCGCATTGAACATCTTCTATGCCTTTGAGCGTTGGTGTGAATTAAACGTCCCGCCCTGCTGGTGTCCAGGAAAACCCTCTGGGATGGATGTCTGCGCTCTAACTTCAGCTAGTTTTCTTTCTTCTCTGTCTGATGTGCAGGTTTTGGGGACGCCCTCGGAGGACACGTGGCCAGGTGTTCACTCGCTCCCGCACTTCAAACCAGGTAAAGTCCTGTTCATCTGACTGTAAATGACACACACTGACTCGTCCTCCATCCGTGTGCCAGCAGACGACCTCTGGGAGCTCATTAACACTCATTAAACCACAGCAAACCACACAGGAGACTAACCACATTACTGTTGTCACGACTTTGATACCATACCTGACTAAAATATTGTGATACCGATACTGAATCGATACCACAGCAAAAAAACTAAAACAACAGGAAGAGTTATTGAATAATATGAAGTTAAAATTCCTTGTTTTATAAATTAATTTAAAAAAAAACATTATCAATCATATTATCAATCACATTCGTTAAAGTCCCCCTGTAGTCAATAATTGTATCCCTTAATGACATATTTAAAAGTTTTTTTTCCCGTGAAAAAAAAACGTCATGCCTTAAAATAGCTTGAATGTAACTACACCATTGCTTCATGTAGTATATGCGGATTCATGCATATGCTAATTAGCCCCGCCTCCATTCACTCACGCCAGCTCAGAGATTCACTCGGCCAATTTACTGAGGTAAACGCTGTACAATCCAATCGTATCGCTCTTTACAACGTCGGACACATGACAGTAATTAATATGATTAGCCTTTTGCTTGACTATGTTATCAAACAGATAATAATGTGTTGCTAATGTTACACAAACCATGTTCCCATTCGCCATCTTTTGCACATGGTTTGTCTTAAAGTATATTAAAAATACCACATAGACATATAAACAACATTTAAACGCTTGATTTTCACCACAGGGGGACTTTAATCTTTAACAGTTCTGAACAGGTTGGGATGGAGGTGGGTGATATATGAACAAAATCTTATTTCATGATATGAGTAATTTAATCTTTTTTAATGTAATGTAATATCACAATGTAGTTATTTTTATCCCGGTTTATTCCAGAACATTCCTCACATCTCGTTCATTAGGCCATTGATAAAATCATTTAAAATATATATATATATAATAAATAAAAAAATAATAATAATATATATATATAGAGATATATATATATATAGATATACACTCACCTACAGGATTATTAGGAACACCATACTAATACTGTGTTTGACCCCCTTTCGCCTTCAGAACTGCCTTAATTGTACATGGCATTGATTCAACAAGGTGCTGAAAGCATTCTTTAGAAATGTTGGCCCATATTGATAGGATAGCATCTTGCAGTTGATGGAGATTTGTGGGATGCACATCCAGGGCACGAAGCTCCCGTTCCACCACATCCCAAAGATGCTCTATTGGGTTGAGATCTGGTGACTGGGGGCCATTTTAGTACAGTGAACTCATTGTCATGTTCAAGAAACCCATTTGAAATGATTCGAGCTTTGTGACATGGTGCATTATCCTGCTGGAAGTAGCCATCAGAGGACGGGTACATGGTGGCCATAAAGGGATGGACATGGTCAGAAACAATGCTCAGGTAGGCCGTGGCATTTAAACGATGCCCAATTGGCACTAAGGGGCCTAAAGTGTGCCAAGAAAACATCCCCCACACCATTACACCACCACCACCAGCCTGCACAGTGGTAACAAGGCATGATGGATCCATGTTCTCATTCTGTTTACGCCAAATTCTGACTCTACCATCTGAATGTCTCAACAGAAATCGAGACTCATCAAGTCAAGTCAAGTCAAATATATTTATATAGCGCTTTTCACAATACAGATTGTATCAAAGCTGCTTCACAATATCAATCAAAACAACTTAACAATGTTTGTTTATTACTGGAAAAAAAAAGACATCCAAGTTTGGTAGAGCTGATCAATGGTATGATTGGTTAATTAATTTGAATATCCCCAACTGAGCAAGCCAAAGGGAACAGTGGCAAGGAACCGAAAAACTCCATCCAGTGACCTAAAGGTGTCCTAACACACCATCAGATGACCCAATGGAGAGAAAAAAACCTTGGGAGAACCCAGGCTCAGTCGGGGGCCAGTTCTCCTCTGGCGTTTATGAAACTAGAGGCCGAATTTACAGTAACTGTAAGATAAAAAATTTATATGAATGCCTGGCTAAATAGACGCGTCTTCAGTCTAGTTTTAAACTGGGAGAGCGAGTCTGAGCAACGAACAATATCAGGAAGGCTATTCCAGAGCTTCTGAGCTAAATGTGAAAATGCTCTGCCTCCTTTGGTGGATCTGGATATCCTAGGAATGACCAGAAGCCTCGAATTTAGTGATCTTAAAGAGCGCGATGGATTGTAGGGCGATAGAAGATCCGTTAAATAAACTGGAGCTAAACCATTTAGAGCTTTATAAGTCAAAAGCAATACCTTGTAATTAATACGGAACTTTATAGGTAACCAATGAAGTGATGATAAAATCGGTGTTATATGATCATATTTTCTTGATCTAGTAAGAACTCCAGCGGCTGCATTTTGGACTAACTGTAGCTTGTTTATTGAAGATGCAGGACAACCAGCTAATAAAGCATTACAGTAATCTAGTCTCGAGGTCATGAATGCATGAACTAACTTTTCTGCATCAGAGACTGATAGCATATTACGTAGCTTAGCAATGTTTCTAAGGTGGAAAAAGGCTGTTTTGTAACATATGAAATATGCTTTTCAAAAGACAGGTTGTAGTCTAATGTAACACCCAGGTCTTTTACTGTAGCGGATAAAGTAACAGGGCATCCTACTATGTTAAAGTCGTGCTGTGAAAGGTTTTGTGGACGGTTTTTACAACCGATAAGTATTACCTCTGTCTTGTCTGGATTTAATAAAAGAAAATTACGCGTCATCCAATCTTATATATCTTTAACACAATCTGTCAATTTGGATAATTTAGCGTATTCATCTGGCCGTGATGAAATATATATTTGAGTGTCATCAGCATAACAATGGAAACTAATTCCATGTTTCCTTAGAATATTACCAAGTGGCAGCATATATATTGAGAATAATAAAGGGCCTAACACAGATCCCTGCGGCACTCCATAGTTTGCCGAAGTTATGATCGATTTTTCTCCATTTAAATAGACGAAATGGTAGCGGTCAGATAAGTATGACCTGAACCAGCTTAATGCTTGTCCTTGAACACCAGTGTAATTTTGTAGTCGATCTAAGAGTATTGTGTGATCTATAGTGTCGAACGCAGCACTAAGATCAAGTAAAACCAGTACTGAGATACAGCCTTGGTCCGAAGCTAAAAGTAAATCATTTGTGATTCTAACAAGCGCAGTTTCAGTGCTATGATGTGGCCTAAATCCAGACTGAAACTTTTCATAGATGTCGTTTTCTTGCAAGAAAGAGCGGAGTTGACTGGACACAACTTTTTCTAATATTTTTGACATAAATGGAAGATTCGAAATGGGTCTGTAATTTGCTAGGTTATTTGGATCTAAATGTGGTTTCTTAATAAGAGGTTTTATAACAGCCAGCTTGAACGTTCTTGGAACATGACCTAAAGATAAAGATGAGTTAATAATATTGAGAAGAGGCTCTTCCACTATAGGTAACACTTCTTTCAGTAGTTCAGTTGGTATAGGATCTAATAAACATGTTGTTGTTTTAGATGAAGTGATAAGTTTATTTAACTCTTTTTGTTCTATGGTTGTAAAGCATTGTAATTGTTCTTGCGGGGTGATAATTGCGGCTGAATTATAAGGCGCGAGTAAAGATTGAACGTTTACGATTTTGATTCTGATGCTTTCAATTTTCTCGGTGAAGAAGTTCAGGAAATCATTACTACTAAACTGCAACGAGGTATTTTGTTCAGACGACGTCTGTTTATTTGTTAGTCTAGCCACGGTTTTAAATAAAAACCTTGGATTATTTCGGTTGTTTTCTATTAATTTGCTGAGGTGCTCAGCCCTGGCCGTTTTAAGGGCCTTTTTATAACGTGACATACTGTCTTTCCACGCGATTCTAAAGACCTCTAAATTAGTTTTTTTCCATTTACGCTCTAAATTACGGGTTTCTCTCTTTAAAACATACGTAGTATTATTGTACCATGGTGCTATACTTTTTTCTCTAACCTTTTTTAATCTAATGGGTGCAACAATATCCAATGTTCTAGAGAGAATGGTGCTCATAGTGCTAGTTAGTTCATCTAGTTCATCTGTTTGTTTGGGTTCAGGCAGCAGCTGAGACAGATCAGATAAGCTATTTGAGAAATGATCTATGGTGGATGGAAGAATTGTTCTACCTGGTCGATAACGTGGCGCAGCATGAAATATTACAGCAGTACTTAATATGCAAGTTACCATGGCATCATCAGACCAGGCAACATTTTTCCAGTCTTCAACTGTCCAATTTTTGCGAGCTCTTGCAAATTGTAGCCTCTTTTTCCTATTTGTAGTGGAGATGAGTGGTACCCAGTGGGGTCTTCTGCTGTTGTAGCCCATCCGCCTCAAGGTTGTGTGTGTTGTGGCTTCACAAATGCTTTGCTGCATACCTCGGTTGTAACGAGTGGTTATTTCAGTCAAAGTTGCTCTTCTATCAGCTTGAATCAGTCGGCCCATTCTCCTCTGACCTCTAGCATCAACAAGGCATTTTCGCCCACAGGACTGCCGCATACTGGATGTTTTTCCCTTTTCACACCATTCTTTGTAAACCCTAGAAATGGTTGTGCGTGAAAATCCCAGTAACTGAGCAGATTGTGAAATACTCAGGCCGGCCCGTCTGGCACCAACAACCATGCCACGCGCAAAATTGCTTAAATCACCTTTCTTTCCCATTCTGACATTTAGTTTGGAGTTCAGGAGATTGTCTTGACCAGGACCATGTGATTGGTTGATTAGATAATTGCATTAATGAGAAATTGAACAGGTGTTCCTAATAATCATTTAGGTGAGTGTATATATATTTTTTTTTTATTTTTTTTTATATAGATATATTTTAAATTATTTTATCTTTTATCAATGGCCTAATGAACGAGATGTGAGGAATGTTCTGGAATAAACCGTTATGCTAATGATCACAGATACTGGAGCTGAGATACTAAAGAGCTGTTCAAATCTAAGGCTGCGTTTGAAATCGCCCCCTATATCCTCATTCACTATTCCCTACTTTAGTCCACTAATATAGTCCACTTGAAGAAGTGAGTGAATTTCAGACACTGAGTTCGCCAGAAGGGTTGCCGCTTTTGCAGTTTGTGCTTGCTGTTTAATAATCGTTTAAAACTTAGCAAACTGGCAGCTCCAGTAGTGATGAAAAGATGTAGCTATCTTGAACTCTGTCATGAAAACTAGCTTTTATATCCCTTAATTAAACAATTTAATCAATTAAAAAGGATTTTATACCTTTATGATATTATGTTGTAGCCACATTGAACCAGCGGTTTGGAAAATGAATGTATGGGTGATTCAGCTTCAGCGCCATCTTCTGGAGAGATGCGGGAGTGTATTTGGTATGACCCTCACAGTGCATTATGGGTATTCTCTAGCTGTTGAGTGTACATTGGTTGTACACTCGTTATTGCGGTGCATTATGGGATTGAATGAGTGCACTTAATAGCGTCCACTATGGCTTCGGACACCACTACAAATTGCTGTTCCCTTCCAATAGTGCCCTATTAAATGTGTATGGAGCGATTTCGGACACAGCCTAAATGTTCCCTCTGCAATTCAATCCTCCAGTTCTGATGTTCCTCAAGGTGACCTTCATAAAACACTGAACGTCCAGTGAAGCCGCAGACAGTAAATCTCATTAAAACACCATCAACTGAACTTTTAAACCGCTCTGTTAGTCTCAACAATACATTTAATCGATAAAGGTAAAAGAGGTTGTTCTTCTGGGATGAAGCCTTATTTGCATTTTGAAAGTCATAATGGCTTGAGGTTGAATAGGGTACAAAAACAAACAAGAAGTGAATAGGGTAAAAAAATATATAGATCAATAGATATCACCATACTTTCCCATTTGATTGATTGCAGTAAGAATTGCAAACATTTTCACCAGCTTTTAGGATTTTTTTAAAATGTAGGCGAATGATATAGGAAGAAACACCTTCAGAATATAAAGATAGGAATAAAACTAAAGTTTGGTATTTGCAAGTGCTGCTGGGAAGTGGAGGTTTATCAGAGATAACACTTAAATGTGTATTTTAAGAAGTTATGTTGTGGAAGCAAAATTGCTCAAAAATGAGCAGTGTGTGTTTTTCCTTTAGTTTCTTGCCTAATATCAGCTAGACATGTTGAAGAGGTGTAGTTCAGTGTTGTAGCAGCAGAGGACAGTGTTCACTGCTCTTCTACTCTCTGACCAGTTTATATCAAATAATACCTTATGAGACCTGATCACAGGGTTTTCTGCTATGTAAATATGCCGTTCCATTCTCCCAGTGTGCTTTTATTGAATACTCACTCTGGATGAAGTGTTAGCGATCGGTTGTGGGGTTTGGGATGTTTAATTACAGGTCATGGAGCTGCTGGGCTTTCTATAAGGGGCATTGAGTGTGTGTGTGTGTGCACTGATGTTTCATACCTGAATGCCCGAGCGGACGGTGTGTATTGATCCAGTCCGCAGGAGGCCAAACTAATGAATCGACATCTAGAACAAAGAGTACAGAGGATGTTTAGTGTGTGCAGTACGCACATTTTCTGGATTAGAACACCTTTAGGGGTTATTATAGTTAACTAAAACTTAAACCAAAGCCTTAAAAAAAAAAAAAAAAAAAACATTTTTGTTACTTGAAATAAAATAAACTTTACCTAAAACAAATTGATTTCAGTTAGTTGACAAGGCAACATTTGAAAAAAGAACAGAAAAAACTATAAAAAACGCACAACAAAATTACTAAAACTAACTCAAATTAAAATGGAAAATATAAAAATAAAACCAATTTCAAAATATGAATAGAATATCCAGCATGATGAATAAATATCAGCTGTGCAGAATATAATTTCTTTCTTGACTCAACATTTGATCACACTGACCAAAGTTGTTAAAAAGTTTGGGGTCAGTAACAGTTTTATTTTTTAATAAATCAATATTTTTATTACATAATATTGATCAAAAGTGCCAGTAAAGACTAGATCCCAATGTTAATGATTAAAAGTTTAAATTATGTTTTATTTTTACTTTCTATTCATCAAAGAATCCTAAAAAGAAAGATTTATCACGGTTTCCACAAAAATATGAAGCAGCACAACTGTTTTCAACATTGATAATAATCAGAAGTGTTTCTTGAGCAGCAAATCATCATATTAGAATGATTTCCGAAGGATCATGTGACACTGAAGACTGGAGTAATGATGCTGAAAATTCAGCTTTGATCACAGGAAAAATATATTCACATAGAAAACAGTCATTTTAAATGATGATAATATTTAACAATATTACAGATTTTTTTACTGTATTTTTTATTAAATGAATGTCGTTTTGGTGAGCAGATGTGTTATTCATCTGTCGTTTGTCTCTCATCTGCAGATCGCTTCACTGTCTACAGTCCCAAGAAACTCAGACAAGCCTGGAATAAGTAAGTGACCACAACTATTTTTTATTATGTGTTTTTGTATAGCTTTTTGTAACACCCATTTTACTTTTGTGTGAATGGCAAAGTGTGTTTTAGATGCTGTAATGTCACTGTTTCTCATTAGTTTTTCTATTGCAACACCTGAAATCTTCTGAATATCTCAGTTATTTCTCCTGGACGGCACTGACCTTAAATGGAGACAAATCATCAATTTCTCAGATGTTTCTCCTGAGTTTCAGCAAAGATCTTGACAATGTCGAAAACTTTGCTCAGTCAAATCAAAATCAATTGAAAGTCAGAAATCTCAGTGACATTTCTCATCAAATTCATTTCACATCACATTATAGATTTTACCATCCAATCACACAGACACTCGTGCACACGCTTGTTTCACACACACATTTTTAATTGCTGAAAGTGCCGCTGGTGGACAGAAACTTCATGCTTCTTTAATGTGTTAATGCTGCAGAGGCCTAATTATCCACACACATTTGTCGTTTTTTACATTTGGTTTTTCATTGGCTGTAGTGTGTGTGATAGCTCAGGAGTTCAGTCACCACGTTCGTTCGCACACACACATACACACATTCAGCCTTAGCCCCGAAAACAATACGCAACATGAGAATGCTTGCAAACGAACAATCAGTCATGTATCTTTAGCATAATGTGACAGAATCAGACCTCGGTAGAGTGACAGAATTTCTTTCATGAGTGTGTCATCAGAACAGATGATATCCAGAAACAAGCATGTTAACAGTCAGTCATGCTAACTAACTCGCTCTTCCAAGACAGTCGTTGAGCTGAAAGTGAATCTTTTGAGGTTTTATTTGGGGCACAATCTAGATATCCATGATTGAAACTGTACAATATATTCCGATTCGTTTTTACTGTTTTGTCTGTGACATAGGCGTAATTCTATGGGGGGACAGGGGGACAGGGGGACACGTCCCCCCCAATATTCAAAGAAGGACATTTTGGCCCCCCCAATATTTGATCATACTGTATGATTATGCGGGCAATATCGATGTGATTGCAAATACGTCTTTCTTTCCAGCTCCGCAAATATAAAATCCCGGCCGGGCCATTTCCCAAATCCATTCGACTTGCCTTACACTATACATTAACAAAACCTTTTTCTCCTGAAATCCATGTCATGTTTTCCCTATACCTTTAGTAGCTCGTGCACCGTCAGTGAGTAGGAAAAACCAAACAGAAGAAGAGTTAGGAGCGCAAAATCTGACAGACTTTGTACATATCTATGAATGATAAATATCCTGTATTTGGCTGACATAATCCCTTAGATAATGACCAGGTGAATTTCACTAGAATTTCGAATTGTAGAATTTGTGAATTTCGATTGTAATACTATACAGCTTGTATGAATGGGAGGGACTATTGACAAGCTAGCCGACAGCTAGCTAACGTTACTGTATACACGCTACTGCATTCAAAACAAAGATATAGCTCTACATAAAATATGCGCCCCCATTGGACCGTCACCAAAGGGCCTCTCTCGATAGGCTGCTGCAGTTGCCGCAGGACAGCCAATAGGCACGCAAGCCGCCTTTGCCTATGTCTGTATGCTGCCGCAACGCGTTTTACATTAATTCAAAATTAAGGATAATTTTTTGGCTTCATGCAATATCTCGTGGAAAAGAGGTTTTCCCCTATAAAAAAATAAACAGCATTTTCCCTGATTAGTACATAACTGTTTTACTATCATTGCTCAATACTTGATATGAGAATATTGTTATCCTGTAACAGTAATTTAATCAAAATGTTTATAGCCACTATATGTTTATAGAAGAATATAAGAGAGAGATCACTGGCCGCTTTGTTGTCAATTCAGGCTTGTAATTGATGCCAATGCTGTAATCATTACAGGGTGAGTATACGTTGGTTTGACGATCAGATGTAATAAAATTCCTTGTTGTGTTATACAATTACACACATTTATTTTATTTTGATTAAAAAAATGTGTGCATGCGCCAACACAAAAAGTCCCACAGCTGTCCCCCCCAATGTGTGATTGACAATTTCGCCCTTGGTCTGTGAAATAATCCAGATTTATGGAAAGAAATTCAGATTTTACACTACTGCTGAAAAGTGTCACAAAATTGATTTAAAAAAAATACAGTAAAAACTGTAATATTGTGAAATATTATTACAATTTATTATAGCTGTTTTCTATTTGAATATATTTGAAAATGTAATTCATTCCTGTGATCAAAGCTGAATTTTCAGCATCATTACTCCAGTCTTCAGTGTCACATGATCCTTCAGAAATCATTCTAATATGATGATTTGCTGCTCAAGAAACTTTCTGATTATTATCAATGTTGAAAACAGTTGTGCTGCTTCATATTTTTGTGGAAACCGTGATAAATCTTTATTTCTTGAATTTTTTGATCAATAAACGATAAAAAACGATAAAAGGTTTATTTAAACAGCAGCATTTATTTGAAATATAATTTGTTTGTAATTTTATAATTGTCTTTACTGTCACTTTTGATCAATTTAATGGATCCTTGATGAAGTATTCATTTCTTTAAAAAAAATGTACCCCAATGTTTTGAATTATTATTATTTTATTTTTTTTCAAACTAAATTACTTCCTTTTTTTTTATCCATACTGGTCTATAGTTGTCATATGTGCTATTTCAGATAAACCGCCCCTAAGCAACACACACCAAGCAAACTGTGATTGGTCACTTCACATGTCAATCAAGGATCCATTAAAGACAGTCTGTAAGTAAGCGGTTCTTGGACAGAAGACCAGACTATTAACTAGACTAGTCATCGTCAGATAAACAAGGCCGTGATGTCAGACCATTTTTGTTATATTGTGATGCAAATCATTCATGTAAGTTTTGCCATTCTAAAATCATTACCATTATCTTGGTTTAATTTACAGACCACAGCACATCTGTACACTCATTGAGAGCTCGGCATCTAAAGATCTGCTGTGTGTTCATGTGTTTATCTGTTCTGCAGTGCAGAATGCAGATGTGTTTGAGTCGGCCTTTGTCTTTGCAGTTTAGAGGACGTTTGAGGGTGAAAACTCACTTTGCATTTTCCACTCCAAAAAAGTCAACAAACATTTTTCCAGCCGCATGTCAGCGGGAGTGAAGCTGACAGAGAGATGCGAGCAGTGTGTGTGAGTGTGTGGTGATCTTGGCACTGTATCATCTGTATGTTTGTGTGTGTGTGTGTGTGTGTGTGTGTTGGCAGGCTGGGTTATGTAGATCATGCTGAAGAGCTGGCTTCCAGATTTCTCCAGTGCTTCCCAAAGAACCGTGTCTCGGCCCAGGCGGCGCTCCACCATGAGTACTTCATCCATCTGCCCCCGAGACTCTGGGAACTGCCTGACAGTGAGTCCACCCGCATCACGTCACTGCGTTACTGACTTCACACTCACACACTGCTGTACCGTACTACTCGTGTACTAATTTTGCAGTATGCATGCATGAAACACTCCAGTTACTACATTTGTCAAAAGTACATAATGCCGGACAAAAGTGTGCAGGACATAATCAGAGCACACTGCACAAAATACTGTATCCTTTTATTCATATACATGTCATTTTTTTTTAATTTGTTTCGATCCATTTTTAATATCTATCTATCTATCTATCTATCTATCTATCTATCTATCTATCTATCTATCTATCTATCTATCTATCTATCTATCTATCTATCTATCTATCTATCTATCGTTCTATCTATCTATCGTTCTATCTATCGTTCTATCTATCTATCTCCATTTCAGTCGTATCCGTCTCTTAGTGATTCTATGGTCTCTTGCCATAAATCAAACTTTAAGTCTTTATCTCTCCTTTTCTTTATTTATGACTGCATACTTCACACTTTCACATATGTTATATGTATCAGATGTAGTGTACAGTGTGGTTTTCATTATTACGCCTGTGTACAGTGTATACTGCGCAGTGGGCAGTTTGTTAGGAATCCATTGTGTTTTCCTCCATCTACTGCCTTCCTTCATCAGTATTTTACGCTCTCTGTCTCTTCTCGCTCCTTACTGTTAAACATGCCGTCTCATTGATGCGTGTCTGGAACTGAATACCAAACGCCGTTCAATTTGAGCTCATTGTGGTGATGTTGATCTCTCTGATGGAAGATTGCACAGTCATCACGTTTCTGCCTTGTCACGACTCATGTTCCTCAGGTTTCTCCACGAGGAGACGAGCTTCACTTTCCTCTGAAGACCAACAGACTGACACTTTTTCTTGATTCGCAAAACCCAAATATGCAGGAATTGGTTATTCTTGATTTTCTGATTGGTTGATTTTCATATTGTTACAAAGTTTGAATTGGGCAGCATATCAAAGAGTCCTACAGAAACAAAAGAGCCTGAAACAAAGAAAATCTGATAAAAATGAGTGAAAAACAAAAGCATGCTTTTTAACTAGTAGCGGTGCTTTGTGATGTCACTAAACATGAGATTAAACAGTAATAACTGAGTATATTTATCTGGATTACACAATCAGATTCCAAATATAAAATACATGTAATTGTATTATATTACACTTTAAAATCAGACTACTGTTACTTTTTATTGATTTACATGATTTCATATCATTAACTAAATGGCTGTGAAATATTCATATTTTTTCTGAATTTAACCATATATTACTGTGTTTGGAAGGCTTTTGTCTTTCAAACACATTAAAATGCACAAATTCATGACATTTTGTATTTATCAAATTCCAAACTTTTTTGTCACTCAACCTCTTTGAAATAATATAGAGAATGGAATAAGTTTTTTTTTTTGTCTATATGTCATATCAGTATGGAACAATTTGTGATAAACAAATTGTGAAAAGTAATCCAAAAGTAGTTAGATTATATTACCTTAAATGAGTAACTTAATAGATTGTGTTACTAACTAGAGTAAGTTTTTTGTCATTTGTATTCAGTAACGGACTACAAATTGTAAGTAATCTACCCAGCACTGAAGATAAATGCATGTGCATGTGGTACAGATGCAATAATTATCGCTCTGTATATTTCTATGGCATTGCGAGTCCATGAGTAATTACGCTGGTGAAGTGGATTTACTTTTTGTAAAGTCAACAAAAGTTATCATAAGGATTGTAATGTTTAAAGCAGATGTCTTAACATAGACCGGGAAGATTTTAAAACGAGCCGTTCATTCATAAATGCGTAAGATCGCTGTGAAAATACAGACCGGGAAAATAAAGACAAAAGACAAGAGCGCAGCGCTGAAGGGGCGGGGCTACATAAGGTCTATAAGCATGTTTATGCTTATAGCATAAAGGTCATAAACAATGAATGTTTATGTCATTCATTGACGCATCGAAGCCCAGATACTGTTGAAACATCCCTGACTCTGACGCCACATTAAAGTCACCATGAAATCAAAATCAAATGTGTTTACTGGCTTGAGGGCGGGACAACCTGTCACTCACATGAGATCCACCAATAGCAAGTGTACAGAATCAAACCTCACCCTACATTTGTTCAAGAAGCTGTTTCACTCCGAAATATGTCACAATAGGGATGAAAAGATTGCAACTTCCGTTTCATGCCGACTTTAATAAAGCGTTCGTGTTCAACACTTGCATTGAGCTGCTGATTCGGGTCATTCTGGCTGGTTTGGGATTTTAAAAGACCTCAAGGCCTTTTGTCATGTCTAAAGTGACACGTATCCATAATCCACACGTGAGACCTCCACAGCCGCTGATCTTCTTTATGCCTCGGTTAGTAGACAGACACAACTGCAGCACAGGCACATTTAGTCCTACACATGTTGTGCGCTACAGAAAACAGGCGTTTGCGGAAGACAAGCGTCGGGCAAGTCATTTGAATACGAGAATGAGGTTTTTAATTTGACAGATTAGGAGTCGGAGCTGAATTAATCCTGTTATCAGCTCACAGCAGGTTGTTTTCGGGAGGAAGGCGGGACTCAGTCGTGGAGGCGGATCTTTGACGCACAGAGCGCAGCGCCGCTTTTCAAGCAGAAGAATGAAGGGAAAATTAATTCTGTTGTTTCATATACGCTTGCGGTTCAATCACAAAAGAGAACGGTTGCTGTTTGGGGGAAGCTGGACGAGTAATTAACATTTCAGCTCCGGCTTTGATTGATACGGAAAATGCAGCTGGATTTATGACGTTTATTAAATGAAATGGCTCATATTTATCTTGACTAGTGCTAGTTTGTTATTGCAAGAACCTTTTTTACTGTTGCGCATATATATATTTATATACATAGTATGTATGTTACACACATATGTACACAAACAACTGTTCAAATGTTGATTGCATACTGGTTTTAATCAATAGTATACACTACATATTGTGTGTGTGTGTGTGTGTGTGTGTGTGTGTGTGTGTGTACTTTGACACACTACATCTCTGGGTCTTTCTGAAGTGACAAACACATCTGTAATGTTTTGAGCTCATCACAATGAAACAGTTACAGTGGGAGCATGACGGATAACACTCGAGTTTTGGTGTAAGATGTTCAATAATGGTTGTTTTTATCAGGGTTTATCAGTGTTTAAAGCAGCTTTACAGGGTCACTGGCTTCTTAAATTCAGTAAAAAGGGTTTGACTCTGGTGTGTGTGAATCTGAGATACTGACATTTGGTTCCTTAGGAATATAATGCAGTAGAAACGGCTTTGATGAATTAATTATGAAATACTATATATATTATTCTTGTTTATCTATGAATAGCTATTGGTCAGTGCCTCATGCAGTTTGTTCCTGGTTTACTGTAGGGTTTCTTCTTCTCAACACAACTGTCAGAAAATTCCCCATATGTAGTTTACAGCGCTTCATGGGATAGTTAATTAAAACATATTTTTTTCACATTATCTTATTAAAAAAATTTTTTTCAATCAATGTTTGTAATGTTTTTTATCTCAATGCTGGTTGGATTGGTTAATGAATTAACTCTTTTTGAATCATTATTTTAAATTCCTATAGTTTGTTTTAGAGTTTGATTCATCATTTCTTTCTGGATCCATTTGGAATTTCTCAGTTATCGATTTCCTAATTTTCAACAATATTGTTCTTGTCATTATCATCATCATCACAATACTATTGTTTTCCCCTCCCTTTCTGTACTTTTAAATGATGTTATATTTTACCTTGTCTTTTGTCAAAGAAGATTTCATACATGTTACATAAAGGCTCATAGACTGAATCTGTCGTTGTTTTTCAGTGTCTTCTATCTTCACCGTTCCGACCGTTAAGTTACAGCCTGAATCTGGCGACAGCATCCAGGTGTGCAGTAAGACCAACAGTCACGGCAAGGGGACGTCAAACAGCAAACACTGACCTGGACGAGCGCCCGCCGGGACCCAAACAGGTACGACACACGGCGCTCCACACGCTCTTATGGTTTGACGGTCTCTGGTTGTGTTTGAAATGGCACTAGCATGTTGTTTATTGCATATTGTAAAGTATTTAGTGCATACAATTGATTAAAAACAGTTGAACAGATGTTTGCAACATAGTTGTTATGTGACCTTGCAGATTGCATTGTTATTTGTCAGTTCAATTATGATTCAAGAATCAATGTTTTGACTGTCAAAAGCAAATGGGTTATTTTATAGATTTTTTCAAACGTCAATTTTCAAATTTGAAGCAAAAAATTTAATTAAATTTGTTAGAGTGAGTAAAATTATAGATGTAGTGTTGAAAATAAATACGAAAAGTACTATGTAATGTTTTGAGAAAGAGAAACTTGTGTTTTCAAATATTTTATTGAATCTTGAGAATATGTAAGTGTGAAAAAGTGTTGAATTTCAGTGTATATGTGTGTATCTCCATTGCTATGATGAAATATTGCATTAGCCCATATCTGCCACTGCCCTCTTTAGATAACAGTATTAGTAATTGATAAACCAATGCACTAGTCTGTCGTTCCAAACATACATCAGCGTCTGATTCACTCTTGCAGGGCAGCGAAGGTCATTTTCATTATGTCCAGAAAGAGGCTGTATTTGCATTTAATTGCGGTGTGTACGAGAACATGTCATGTGGCTGGCTAAAGCTCATAATGGCTGTAATGCAGTGACGGAGGGAAAGAGGGATTAGCAGTCAAATTACAGGCAGGTGCTCTGGGAGATTTACGCCGGAGCCCCGGGAAGCTGCGGACCTCTGCAACCCGTCTGCATTAGAGAATAACACAGAATAATGACAGAGGAGGAGACAACGAGACTCATCAGAGTCATTTCAGGGGCTCCACGTGCGGCAGATGGACCAAATGTGTGCAGAGAGTCCTGCGTGTGTATGCTTGCATGTTGATGGTGAAAACCAGGGCTGTGTGATATTGGAAAAAACTGACATTGCGATATTTGTTTTTCTGCGATATGTATTGCGATATGAAAGAATACAGGAAGTTGCACCAGATGACTTGAATAACTCTATTTGTAAAGAATTAGACCACAAACTTTACATACTCTCTTGAGCAGGTATTATTTTGAGTACTTGCTTTGCGAGCGAAAAAAAGTATCTATGCAGAATGAATGTGTGTAGGTTGAATGTAATTCGGTTATTTGCCATGTTGACATTATCATGTGACCTACCAGCGTCAGTTACGTTGCTTCACTGCCATTCACAAATCCTCTCCTGTGGCCTCATGGGATAGTAAAGTGTCCATCGTAGACACACTTCAGGATCAGATCGGGAGTAGTAGGTCATCGGGTACTTTTTGTCTACTTATATTAGACACACTTCTTTTGTCACATACTGTTTTTCGCCTACTATATAGGAGGAAAGTATGTGATTTTGGATGCAGCCATGCATTCTAGAATGATTGGGGTGATTTTGTTGTGCAGTGCATCTGCATAGAAAATAATTTTGAAAAGAGCCAAAAAAATTACTTTTTACTTTAAAGACTTTAAAGGTGCATTGCGCACGTCTCTGAGTTTTTGCAGAACTATGCCCCCTCTGGCGACAAGCGAAACTGCCTTACTGTCTTTGTCTTACGTGGAGTTTGCGTTGGGGTTTGGAACGAACTACAAGCCGGTGTCTTTGAATCCATCTTCTACTTATGTCGAAAGTTGACTAAAGTTTTGTCGCTCGAAGTTGTCTTCGCTGATACGGAGAATGGCGGCGAATACACAAACCTGCCAGACATTGCCAGGTGAGCGTGAACGCGCATGACGTCACGCCCAGTCAGGGATTCCGGCCCGAATCCCTCTTTTTTTTTTACTGTACAGGATTATAGAGGCAATCGCAGTGATCAGAGAAGGGCTCATTCAGCCCATCAGGCAATTGTTTAAGCATGTATGGGTTAGAAAAACGGGTATTTTTAACATGAAATGTTGCGCAGTGCACCTTTAAGTGCTAAATCCATTTAGGGCTGAATGATTTGGAGAAAAAAAACTTTTGTGTGTTCATACGTGAGTTTAGTCTTTACGAGACTTGAATTTATTGTGATTACTGAATAAAATTCCGTTTACTTTACTGTAAAATTACAATACTAATATTTACATCTTTATTTGTTCCATCAAGCTTTTATTTTGACTGGTTGCCAGCAAATAAATAAATGCGCTGCTGGTTTCAGAGTGAAGGAACTGTATGTTGATTTACACACGTGCAGCTCACTGTGTCTCAGAATGGCTTGAATAACAGTAAACGAGACCTTGATGCTCTGTATCATGAACTACAATGTAAATGACACGCATATATTTATTTAATTAAAGCACCCTGCACAATTTGTCAATCGCACTAAGCCATATACTGATATATATATTTTGCACCCCAAGGGAAAATAGTAGTCTGTAGTGTAAAGCATTCCACTGGGTACATATTGAATAATCACAAATTATTTGCAATGTCTCTAATGCAATTATTATTACTCATAAATCTTCATAAAGTGTGTGTCGTTAGACTAGTTTCACGATCCTTATCCTAGCTACAAAATCTGTAGATTTCTTCCGGGAACGAACACGTCACAATATCCCTCATTTAAATAATTCCCGCATATGCAAAATAAAGGGCGGGGCCTGGTTGAGTTCAGTTAGTAGTGTGAAATGGCCGTGACATTTCCCAAATGCGTTTAAAGTGCTTGACCAATCACAACACACTGGTCCAGCCGACCAATCAGAGCACATTGTGCTTCATAGAGACAGAAACTAAACAGAGCGTTACTGACAGACTGGGAAGAGAGGAGCTGCGACAATGGAGAATATGTGAAAAATAATGTTTTTTTTTTACCTATTCTAGTAGACCCCAAAAACAAAATCAAGACTTTGAAAAGGGGTATAATAGGTCCCCTAACATTTCATCTCTGCAGTGATCCTCTCTTTGACATGCTCATGAAGTGCAGATATGAAAGTAAAGTGTTTTGCTTGTCAGCATGCAGAAGTTGTGCTGTGTTTTAAGCACGCGTGTGTTTGTGATGGAGAACGCTGCTCAGAAGGGAAGTCACCCCACTGCGAGAGCCGTGTCCTTCCCTCCACCGCACCATTCATATTGAAATCACACGCTTTGTGCTCGGCCTTCTCAACCTGACAGGCTCCGTGGAGCTCAGAGACGCTCCTCTAATCCACACACATCTGATTTAGAAGCGCTCACGCTCCATGAGACGTCACATGCAAAGATTTCCTGCATGTTTAGGGAGATTTCAAAGACTGAATGTTTTCATACTCGTCTGGGTTTTGACACTGAAGTCACTCTTAAAAATGAATTGCATGCAGAACACGGAAGCATGTATTATTTATTTTAAAGTTCAAATTTCAATATAGTTTAAAATAACGACGAATAATATTTTGAGGACCATCTAAAATCTTTATGCTTAATTTCTTTAATGCAAAATTATTACTTTTTTTTTAATTTGGGGGAAAAGTCTTTCCTAATGTCTGAATGTCATTAAGGAAGTGAGATCCTTTTTTGTTTTTGTTTTCAATTTTCAAGCAAAAAATTGGATGAAAAGAATGTCATTATATTACAAAGCAAGTGGGATATTTGTTCAAATGTCATTTTTTAAATTTCAAGCAAAACATTTATGAAAACATGTTTGTTATGAGTGAAACTATAGCCAAAATATTTTGAGCCTATTTTTATGACCATTTATCATTTTTATGTTTTTTTTTTTAATGCAAAATATAATTGCTTTTGAGGGAAAACTCATTCTTAAAGATAAAGAAGAAATGTTTTATAGATTTGTAGATTTAATTAAAAGACGTTTGTTAGGAGTAAAGTGATGTAGTTTAAAATTGAAGACAAACAAATATTTTGAGGACAATCTAAGATTTTTAGGCTTGGTTTTTATGCAAAATATCATTTCTTGTATTTTTGAGATTATAGATGTAGTTTAAAATGAAGACCCACAGTATTTAGAACCTAGTTTTAGGACCATTTAATTGTTGCTTTTTGCAATATATATATATTTTCTCTTTTGATTATGGGATGCAGTATGTTCTGCGTGTGATTTTGACAGACCTCATCCATTTTTACATGGTATTTTTAGGCCACTGTATGTTTCTGTGACAAGAAAAGTCCACCAAGACCTGGGCAAGTTCTCCAGTTCTGTATTGTTCATCAGAAGAGTTGTTGCAGGAACCTTTTCAGAGGAAATCCCCAGCAGGAAGCCTTTGTGCCGCTGATGGAAGCTTTGAGAGCTGCTATTGAGCACAGATGAAGCTTCAGCCCATCGCAGACTAAATGACACGCCTCTCTCACACACTACGCCACAATATCTGTCAGAGACCAGAAAAGAGGCCGAGGGCTTCACAGAGCCAATGAGAAGAGGGTCACTGGGATGAAATTGGGGTCAGAAAAGATAGAAAAAGGTTGGATGATCTATAGGTCTCTCTTTCTTTAGGGACAGAAAAGCCCTTGCTGATGGTAAAATGCCTAATTTACTGAAAGATGTGATGGTGCTAGACGTGTTGGGCTTTTCCATTGAATGCCACAGAGGTACATGCATTCATAAAGATGACATCAGATAGCTGAAGTTTCTGGATAGTTCTGGAAGTCGCACTGCTGATGCAAGAAGCCACCTATCAGCTGCAATGGCTTTGCATGACATTAGCATAAATTAAAGGGCCCAAGGTGATTGATATGGATTCTGTTGTGTGGAGTGTCTGTTTTTGGACAGACTGTCTTTGTTACTCGATGCTTTTACATTATTCATGTCATGTCATGTCATGAGCGCTATGACAGAGTGTGTATAGTGCGTGTAAACCGCTCTAAAGTCTTTCATGCTGCAGTAGATCTATCTGTTTTTGTGGACAGGGCTGCTTTAAATTATTTACATATAAATATAAAATAAAGAAATATAATATGAAATATAAAACTCTATAAAAAATAATACATATTATACAATTTCAAATAAAATTGTATATTATCATTGAGCAGAGTTGAACTCAGAGTTGATGCAGTTCACTTCTGATATGATTTGATCACTGTGAGTGTGAACCGTGTTGACTGTTTGTTAGGCCAGTCTGACGGGTTGGCGGGCGTCCAGGTTGGCACTGGTTTGACTGGGTCAGTTGGCGCGTGTCGCAGGCCAGCAGCGATTCACTGACTCTTTGAAGATAAGAGCCACAGACAGACTGTCCGGTGTGTACAGCAGCCAGCTGTTTATCTGCACTGACACACACACACTTACACATTCAACACACTCTACTGGCACAGTGAACACCTCAAAGTGTGTGTGTGTGCAGATACACACATTCTCTAAACGTGTGGCCTCATGTTGCAGTACACATCAGAAGGTCAAACGCTGACGGACAACGACAGCTCCATTCTGATTGGCTTTCAGTGGAAAACCAGTGTTGTTTATGTGGTGGATGATACTGTAGAGGAACTGATCACTGGATTTGACTGGTTTGAGAGACCTACGTGAAATCTTCTAGTACCTTATAAACTCAACTTTATACCATATGTAAGATTCAGGCATCCTGTGATGTGATTTTATGTATTATTAGTAAAAATTTAATATATTTAGCTAGATTAGATTTGATCTACTTGGATTTGATTGGATTATGTAAATTATCAGCCTTTGCTTTCATCAGCAAATTGAAAAGTCGATACAGAAGTGAAGAATAAAAAAACGGACAGTAAATGAGCTCAGTTTAAATTTGTTGAGCTGTAAATGGCTTGTGTATAGGTTCAATATTTAAATTGTTTTAGTTTCCAGTGTCTTTAATGTTCCTGTACTGTAGTCTGGACTCTGAATCAAGCATCTGGATCACAGACTCTCTTGAGAAGGCGTTGAAGTGGCTTGTTTTATCAGGGACTGTGAAAACGACCTCAGTGGGGTGGAAACACTTCGCTAACAGAGCGGCCATTTATGGAAATACATGACTTCTCATTGGTCTGAATCTAGCTCTGCATAATTCCATTCTAATTCTCATCCTATATTCTGATTCTGATTGGCTGTGGTTGTGTCACAGTTACACAGTGTTATGGGTGCACAAGTTTTATTGGTCTGGAAAGAAACAAATTCATGTGTACAAGGTATCTTGACAAGCAAGTTAGTTCCAGTTAATGGTAAACATGTTTATAGCAGCTACCTGTTTACCACGGCTGTGCAACATTCAGAATTAAATTGAGAATGGCTTTAAATTCCAATTCAATTCCTGAATTTGAGTTGAGATAGCAGACAGGATGCAAAATTGCGAATTGGAATGTAAGGAACTAGAATTAAAATTATTTAATTTTTAACTAGATAAGCAAAAGTTTGAAGTTAGAAGGTTGACAGGCCTTACTGATGCACACCCAGGCCCAGGCAGATGGCAAACTCTCTGAGCTGCAACCAAACTGGAGCAACTTTAAAAAGAGTTGTGTGATTATTCCCTCGTTTTATTTATGCAACGTGCAAACGAGCGTCCCAAAAAATCACACTCCTCTGTTAGGTTGGATGGATGGAGTTTCACTTCTCTAATTACAGCTCTGAATTGTGTGTGTAAAGTCTGCAGGGAAAAACTCTGCAAACGTTTCGATCAGGCGCTAAATGTCACCACATCTTGGCGGTCGCATCTCAATTATAACGCATCACGTTTACAGATGAAAGTGTTTGTGCCGCTGCGGAGCATGAAGTGGCAGGCGACTACGGTGGCGTGCGACATGAAAACGAAGACCCACACGCTCACGCTCTCTCTCCCGACATATGGGCTCTTCTAATGAGCTTCTAGAAGACGCTGCTCCTCCACGTCTTCTGTGAAGAGCGCCAGCCGCCCGGTCAGATTCCTGCTCTCCTCACACACACCTCACTGGGCCTCTACAAGCTCCAGCTGGAGTTTGGTCATTAAAAAGTTTGAGCATGTGTACCGCAGAAAGAAGAAGGTCTGTTCACACTCTTTTTAGATCTGAACAAGTCGGCGCTCTAGAAAACGTTTTTGTCTAGTGATTCATTTCTGACATTGAGGTGAAGATGCTTATATTTTTCTGTAATCTTCTGAAATGGGGACAAAATTGAGACAAATGCTACGTAGGTAGGTAGATGGATGAATGGATGGGTAGACAGACAGACAGACAGACAGACAGATAAATACATAGATAGACAGACAGGTTAGTAGACAGACATGTTTGTAGATAGACTAATAGGCAGTCATACAGATAAAAACACAGACAGAGACAGGTATGTAGGTAGGGAGACTGACAGACAGGATGGTAGATAGACTGATAGGTAGTCATACAGATCAGATAAATAGATAAATAGATAGATAGATAGACAGACAGACAGACAGACAGACAGACAGACAGACAGACAGACAGACAAGTATGTAGGTATATAGACAGACAGGTAGTCAGACAGATAAATACGTAGATAGACAGGTTGATTGGTAGATAGACAGAGAGGTATGTAGAAAGATAGGTAGTCAGACAGATAGATGCATAGATCGACAGACAGACAGGAATGTAGGTAGGTAGGCAGACCGACTGATAGTTAGGTAGATAGACAGATAGGTAGGTAGTGTGTGTGTGTGTGTGTTGTCAGATGTGACATGTTTCAGGTGGTACTGTTACCACAGTGTGTTTGTCAGACAGTCAGGTGGAGAGAGAGACGGGTGGAGGGTAATTATCCAGGCTTACAGGCAGCGCTCTCAGATCGTCGTGTCAAACAGCTTCACACACACACACACACACGCATGCCTGCCTCTCTACAAACTTTCCCAAACCCAAACAAAACAACCACATACTGTAGAAGTTTGATGATGTTGTGCTGGTTTTATTCGTGTCTACACAACAACACGTCTGCGTTACTCACCACGTCTCTATTTTAAAAGTGCTGCTCCAGGACGATAACATCACGACATCCAGAGAATGACAGATAATAGGTGATTATCTGCATAAATATTGTCTGCTGATGGAAACAGACATTTTTTCGTGCGTGTGTTTGCATACACCTACTTAACCATACTTTGGGGACAAATTTGCACCCAGAAGTGAGCTAAACCTGACAATAAAACTTTTATACAATCCTCATTTTTAAAACAGTATAAAAAATAAATAAAATAAAGTTTTGTTTTTTTAATTGCAGAAAGTTTTCTTTCTGTCAGAGATTCAGGTTTCCACCACTGTGTGTGTTTCATACGAATGCCATATTGTATTAAGCATGTGGTTCTCTCTCTGCAGAGCGGTGGGTTTTTAGTGGCATGGTGGGATTGGCTTCACTCACGCTGAGGGAGTTTCTTTATCAGGATCACGCAGGACAGGAAGGTAAAGCAGAATGAGAAAAGGATTTCTGACAGTGAGACTCTTAGCCCTTCCAAACAGTCTGGCCCACTTACACACACACGGCCTGAGTGAGTGTGTGAATACAGACTGTGTAGTAAAAGCACGTTAGTGTCACTTCATGAGGCTCAATGGGTCGGGCGAATCCATTAGACTGAATCCAGCTCATCTCAGTTGTGGAGGTTAGAGAATTATTACCTCCACCTACTAAAAATACACCTGGGTGAATTCTGCTGCATGGGTTTCTCTTGCCGAAGAGACCAGTGTTAGTCTGTTCCAAAACCTTGGGCTTAAAGGGATAGTTCACCCAAAAATGAAAATTATGTCAGTAATTACTCACCCTCATGTTGTTCAAACCCAGTAAGACTTTCGTTCATCTTCGGAACACAAATTACGATATTTTTGATTAAATCTGAGAGCTGTCTCACTTCTCCATAGGCATTCACATAGTGTAACAGCGCAGCGCTTCTGTGTTCTACGTCACACGTAGGCTCACTATTGGCCGACGCTGGTCATGTGTGTGATGCGTGTGACGTACAACAGAAGCGCTGCGCTGTTACACTACGTGAACTAACTCGAGGCCCACAGAGAAGGGAATGAATAGTTGAATAAAGTCGTTATTTTGGGGGGGTTTTGCGCACAAAAAGTATTCTCGTCGCTTGATAAACTTAAGGTTGAGCCACTGTAGTCACTCAGACTATTTTAACGATGTCTTTAATAACTTTTCTGGGCCGGCAAGTTTCAAAACATAGAAGCCTATGGAGGAGTGATCCAGCTCTCAGATTTAATAAAACATATCTTAATTTGTGTTCCGAAGATGAACGAAAGTCTTACGGGGTTGGAACAACATGAGGGTGAGTAATTACTGACAGAATTTTCATTTTTGGGTGAACTAACCCTTTAAAATGAATCATGTTTCCTCAAAAGGCACGTTATTTTGGCCAGATTTTAAAGTAGCATCATAAGCATCCTTCGTAGGCAAGGTAAGGCAAGTTTATTTATATAGCACATTTCATACACTATGGCAATTCAAAGTGCTTTACAGAAAATAATTTGAATAATCACAAAATAAAAGCAAGTAAATTAAAACAGTTATAAAAGAAATTAAAAGAGATATATGATACAGTTATAAAATGAATAAAAAGAGTAAAATTTTTTAAATTTTTGTCCTAAAATTTGCACTCTTAATCGTATGCCTAATATGGTAAAAACCTCTTTGTTAATGTTTATTCATTCATAACATTCGATTATGAACTACATGAATCACCTAATGAAACATTTTAAAAATCAAAACGGCGGAATTTTGGACAAAAAAGTTTAGTTGTTTGGATCACTGAATATTACTGTCAATCGTTTAACATTTATGTTGTTTGCGTTGTTAAATATTAAATGTAAAACTACTTCTTAAAAAGTGACAGTCCACCAAAAAAAAAAGATCATTATTTCATCATTTACTCATCCTCATGTTGTTCCAAACCTGTATGATTCTTTCTTCTGCAGAACACAAAAGAAAATATTTTGAAGAATTTTGGTAACCAACTGGTTTCAGTTCCCATTGACTAAAATTAAATTAACAAAAAAAACTCAATGGAAGTCAATGGGAACTGAATCCTTTTGGTTACCAAAATTCTTCAAAATATCTTCTTTTGTGTTTTGTAAAATAAAGAAAGACACACAGGTTAGGAATGACATGAGGGTGAGTAGATCATGACAGAATGATCATGTTTGGGTGAACTATTCCTTTAATGAACGGTAAAGCCTGCTTTCTTTGATTTGATTAGCCATCTCAATAATTTTGACATTAACAAGCACTGTCGGACGGTCCACATCTCCTGGTGGGAATGAGTGAATCTCATGAAACCTGTCCAGAACATGTGTGGTCATATTTATCCTCAAAATATTATGAAACTAATGTTGCAATACAGAAAAGTCAGAATGTAATTTCTTGTTTATTTCTGCTGATTTGATGGTGAAATGTGTCTGTCTGTTAGTGTCCGGATTGTTCATTAAGTTCTCCAGCAGGGAGCCGGACTCCCATGGTCTGTGTTCGGTCTCCACTTGGTCTCTTTTTATAGTTGGTAATGGTGCTCCAGCAGTGCCGCACAAACGCTGCTCAGTGATTGTGTTTTAATCGAGGGCTTTGCTCCCGGCATGTACAGCCGGCGATAAAGGCATTGACGCGTTTGTTTTGTCACAGACAGCAGATATCAGGTCTTCTGGGTTTTATCTCTCCTGATGAACGCCGGGAATATTTGAGCGCGAGATTCTGAAGGAATTAATGCATAATTCATGCTGCTTGATAAGCTTTAATTAAAAGTGCTGTTCGGCATTGTGACGGGAATGAATGTGTGTTTTTCCTCGCCTGTCACGGCCTCATTCACTCGCATCACGCTCGACTTATCAAAGGCCCCGTGGCTCCGCCCCCCGCGCGCAGCGTTTGCATAATTCGAGCACCGGAGGGACGTAATTACTCGCCACACCGAAATGCAGGAATCTCCCCACTTACAAATTGGATATTTGCACTCTCTGGGATTCCCCACGGTACATTGGCGGTGTTACAGTCTTCTGAGACGTGTAAACACTGGTCTTCTCTCTTGCTGACCTCCGTTCAATTTGTTTCTGCATATAATGTGAATAATTGATCGGATGCTTAGAGGTTCTGATGTGTGGGTATACATATATATGTAGTTATATGAATTGCTTTACATTTTTACAAATTTTCCCCCAATTGTTTTAATTGAAATTAGAAAATTTAAATGTGTAAAAATAAATCTCACATACTTTCATAATTTGCTTGTAATAGCTTACAATGAAATTCAGACATAATCTTTCAGAAATCAATCTAATATGCTGATTTGCTTCAAGTAAGATTTTATATTATTATCAATGCTGAGAACAGGTTTGCTGCTTAATAGTTTTGTGGAAACCGTGATGAATGTTTTTAGGATTCTCTGATTAATAGAAAGTTCAAAAGACAGCATTTATTTAAAATAAATGAACTAAACTAAAAAAAAAAAAACTTAACACTTTTAAAAGCCCTTGCTGAATAAAAATGTTAATTTCCTTTTTTAGAGGAAAAAAAATCTTACTGAGCCCAAACTTTTGAATGGCAGTGTATCACAGTATTATTAATAATTAGAAATGTTTCTTGAGCAGCAAATCATCATATTAGAATGATTTCTGAAGGATCATGTGACACTGAAGACTGGAGTAATGATGCTGAAAATTCAGCTTTGATCACAGGAATAAATCATATTTTAAAACATACTACAACAGAAAACAGTTATTTTAAATTGTAATAATATTTCACAATATTTATTTTATTTTTGATACAAAGTAAATGCAGCCTTGGTGAGCAAAAGAGACTTCTTTCAAAAACATAAATAAATCTTTATTCCAAAGTTTTGACTGGTAGTGTAAGCATTAGTCTCCTCTCTCCCTCACCTCCGGTCAATTTGTTTCGCGTATGTGAATAATTGATCGGCTGCTCTGAGATTTTGATGTGATGTCGGGTCTTTGCTGCTTGATGGTGTGAAAGATGAAATATTGACCTGCTCTGTTGTGGACCGAATGAGTGAATCCTGAGGACGTGCGATTCATGTGTATGTGTAATTCAGCTGCAGACGTGTGAAATCAAAGAACATGCGTGATTTATACTGGACTGATCATGAGAAACACATCAATCTACTCATCATACAGTACTGATACTGTGGTGCAGGGATTTCATGTGTGTGTGTGTGTGTGTGTGTGTGTGTGTGTGTTATTGGGGATAAAATGTCCCTACAAAGATGGCAATATCCAAAATGCTTCTCTGTGTGGGGAAATTTGTTGGTCCCCATGAGGAAAACTACTTATAAATCATATTAAGTGATGTTTTTTGAAAATGTAAAAAATACAGAAAGTGTTCTGTGATGTGTAGGGTTAGTGTACCGGGATAGAAATCATCATGTCTATGGAAAGACCCCATAAAACATGAAAACACAACATTTGTAAACTTTGCACGCAAGTTAAACACGCTTGCAAAAGACACGCTGTAGCATTACAAACAATATATATATATATATATATATATATATATATACACACACACACATGTAGAGATAGATAATGTAATATATTAAAAAATTGTATGTATATCAAATGTAAACTAAAATATGTAAAGCTAATGAAATAACTAATAAAATTATACTAAATGCATGTTGATATAGGTGGCTTTTCTCAGCCTTTGTCAGTTAAAGGGTTAGTTCACCCAAAAATGAAAATTAAGTCATTAATTACTCACCCCCATGCTGTACCAACCCCGTAAGACCTTCGTTCGTCTTCGGAACACAAATGAAGATATTTTTGATTAAATGTGACAGCTGGATCACTCCTCCATAGGCTCCCTAAGGGAATGAATCCTGACGGCCCAGAAAGACAATGAAGAAAATGTTTAAATATTCCATGTCACAACAGTGGCTCAACTATAAGTTTATCAAGCGACGAGAATACTATAAAATAACGACTTTATTTGACTATTCCTTTTCTTCCTTGTAGGCCTGAAACGAGACTTCAAGAGATTTCCACGACGCATGCGCGAGAACTGAACTGAAGTAGTTGAAGGAGATCGCAATTCTCGCGCATGCGTCGTGGAAATCTCTTGAAGTCTCGTTTCAGGCCTACAAGGAAGAAAAGGAATAGTCGAATAAAGTCGTTATTTTTGTTTGTTTTTTCGCACAAATAGTATTCTCGTCGCTTGATAAACTTATAGTTGAGCCACTGTTGCGACATGGAATATTTAAACATTTTCTTTAATGACTCTCTGGGCCGTCAGGATTCATTCCCTTAGGGAGCCTATGGAGGAGTGATCCAGCTGTCACATTTAATCATAAACATCTTCATTTGTGTTCCGAAGACGAACGAAGGTCTTACGGGGTTGGTACAGCATGGGGGTGAGTAATTAATGACTTAATTTTCATTTTTGGGTAACTTACCCTTTAATTCAATTCAAAATTCTAGAAAAACTTCAGTTATATAAATTTCGTAGAATTTATATCACCTTATATTTGAATTCTGCATCTTGTTACATTTGTACTCAGTTCGCTCCATTTTTATAAAGTGTTTATTTGTGTAGATCGGTGTTGGGAAAGTTCATTTTCTACATGAAATAGTTCAAAGTTCCGTTCACAAATTTTAAAATGAACTAGTTCAGTTCATAGTTAATACTTCAAAAAATGAACTAGTTCATAGTTATTTTTTTCCATGTTGCTGCGAGCTTTTTTTTTATTATTATTATTGCCACAGACAGCAATTATTTTATCGACGGGCAAAGTTTGCACAGAAATGTAAAATGTTTCCCATCCTCACCGACCTTGTCATAAAACTCGAACGCCTCCTCGCTCGCTGCTTTGTCGACTACATGCTGCTTTTTGTTTTGATGACGCATGCGGCGGTGCGACACTGGTGGCTGCTGTTGCCAGATTGGGTGTTTTTTTTGCTACATATTAAGGCCTGTTTACGTGTGTTTTAGCCGGGTTTTCGCCTGGAAGGCTCTATAGAAATCTGGCACCCTATTGAACGAAGTTCAACTGAGAGAGCGTGGGTTCACAGACACCAGAATGAACGAGTTCACAGTAACGTTCATCAGGCAGGAATACAGTACGTTCAGTTCACGTTTGCCCAAAATATGAACGCGTTCATGAACTATCGTTCATTGAACGCGTTCAGGCACAACACTGGTGTAGATGATGTGACTGAGAAATGAAACACACTGCATTGATCAATCCTTCACGTGTGTTTGTGTGTCCTTAAACTCTTTCTCTTCCCGAAGCTTCTGTCTAATGAGGAACATCAGGAGAGCTTCACTTATTCCTCATGAGGTTTTACTCTGCGAACCCTCGAGAGCTCCTGCTCAAACACACACGTGATGCGTGGTTCTCGTGGCCTGATTCTCTCCTCCGGTCTCAGGTTCTTCTCCTCAAGCATTTTGAGCCGCCCAGCCTCCTGATGTTATCCACTTCTGCTTTTAGCTATTTCATATTTGATATTCATGGCCCACTTTATCACGCCGGCTCATAATTAGCTCTTTTTATGTTGAATCGGAGGCCCTGGCGTGATGTCATGAGCTGCGGAGTCTTAAAGATTTGTTTAGCTCGAGGAAGCCGACACAGGAGACGCTTCTCCCTCAGAGGGATTCCATTCTTCACTTTTCCTTCTATCTATCACTAACCATCTAACTATCTGTCTGTCTGTCGCTATATCTATCGTTCGTTCTATCTATCTATCTATTTATCTATCTGTCTGTCTGTAGTTTGTTCTATCTATCATTCATCCATCCATCCATCGTTCTGTCTGTCATTCCTTCTGTCGTTCTATATCTATCTATCCATCCATCCATCCCCGTCTGTTGTTCTATCCACCCATCCATCCATCCCCGTCTGTCATTCCATCGATCGATCGATCCATCCCCCCATCTGTCGTTCTATCTATCCATCCATCCATCAATCCCGGTCTGTTGTTCTATCCACCCATCCATCCATCCCCCCAAGTGTCGTTCTATCTATCTATTTATCTATCCATCCATCCATCCATCCATCCATACACTTATGTTGTTCCGTCCGTCCAACCATCCATCTCTCTCTGTCTATCTGTCTATCTATCTATCTATCTATCTATCTATCTATCTATCTATCTATCTATCTATCTATCTATCTATCTATCTATCTATCTATCTCAAGTGGTGGCCCAACATTATTCATCATACATTATTAAATTTTGAGTGACCCAAACACTCTCTTAGCAAGAGATGCCAAGTTCAAGTCCTTATTTTGGCTTAATAAGACACCAGCGTCTGTTAGAGAGGTGACACCCTTCCAGAAATATCCTGAATATGCATCTCACAGAAAATTGACTACAGATACAGAGAAACGTGCCTGAAATATGAATATTCTTTGCCGAACTCAAACTTCTCTGAGCTCCCTAAACGCTGAAGCCGGATCTTAATTAAAAGCTGAAGGTTTATTCAGGCCATGTTACAGTGTATGAGATTTAAAAAATATGCAAATATGCAACAAATTTCCCAAGCAGATATCCTCCTTTCCAACTCCTCCCTCATTTATATTCATGACCTGTAATTCATTAAACTGTGTGCATCGTTAAGTATACACAAAATAGGCTAATTAATACACTTGACAATAAGGGTGTGCAGCATGGGGTCGGAGATGAACTACATTTTCATCACTACAGCTGTAAGACGAGACGCTGACACACAAAACAACTGCAAGTTTTTCACTTATACTTTTTACTTCTATTTGAAACACTTTTAGAGAGATTTTTATGCAAGCTTGTTTCCACCACAGAATAAAAAATGAAAAAGGTAATTCTGACTAGTTTTTATCTCTCAGTTCTGACATTTTCCCTCACAATTGAAAGTTTATATTTCACTATCCAGACTTTTCTTTTCAAAATTGTGAGTTTGTATATCACAATTCTGACATAAACAGACATAACCTCAGAATTGCAAGAAAAAAAGTCAGAATTGTGAGAGAAAAAGTGGCAATCACAAAAAACTAATTCTTTCCGTGGCGGATACAAGATCCTGAGATTTTGGCCATTAGGGACTGTTAAAAAATTCACATATTAATTCACTCAATTCACGACAAATGTTGATTTGACGCAATTAAAGACAAAGGTTCTAGACTGTATACCTTAGATATTTTGATGAACTACTCATCCCATGATGCATTCTGTCTGTGTGTCTGATATACGTATCTTTGCATCACCGATGACATATCTAGGCATCGCATTCAGCCGATCCTCCCAGATTCACATCCATCTTGCTGCTGCGCGACCATCTGGGGTGTGTGTATGTGCGCACCGTCTGTGTGTGTGTGTCCATATCAGGTCTGGATTGCTCTCTTCTGCCACGCTTCATTTAACCAGCTCATGCCCCATTAGTCAGAGCCCAGAATGCTCAGCATACACATATGGCTCTGGGCTCAATTAAAGGCTGATTATGCAAAGGAGCGCTGCAGTTTCTCCTCATAATTTCCATGTATTAATTCACCCTTCGGTTGAAATGTGCTGTACTGTGATCTGTCTGTCACACGTACAGTAACATAGCCTCGGTTTAAAGACAAAAATCAGCATTAAAAATATGAGTGAATCTCATGTCAAACATTTTCTTTTTACTAACATGCATTATTTACCTTCTTGAATTGGTTTTCAAGAGAATGTTTTAAGGCATTTTTTTTATTTTTATTTTTTTATTGTGTGTGCATATACTGTACATACACATGTTTAATGTATGTAATGTTACATTATGTATGTGTGTATATAGACCTGACCTGAGACAGATTGCTCGTAGCATCAGTAGATCAGCTGTACTGTACTAGAATCACCTCTAGTTTAATCTGGCAGCGTCTCTGTTTAGTCCAGTTGTGTCGTGTGAGTTTCTGTCTGATGTCATTACAGGAGCGATGAGAGGGCGACAGCGTTTCTGAACTGTATGCTCTTCTTCATTTCCTACAATAATCCTACAATAATGGCTGTTCAGTTGACGTACATGCAGCAGATCCTGCATTCCTACTTTGGTTTGTAGTTCTAATTGTGTCTTTTTCAGGCATTCTTTCCATTCTGTTTGGTTAAGTTGCATCAAATGGTGAAACGATACTCAACAGCCATGTTCCAGCTCTCTTTCTGGCTTTGTGGTCAGGCGTCCCTGTTTCCCTCGCTCACGGCGGCCCAGCAGACGGCCTGTCGTTTCCACTAATGAAGTGACACCGCAATGCCCAGTCGCCCACCACAAACATGCAGTCGTGTTTTAATCCAAGCCGTAATCATATGCTTGAGAGAAAGAATCCCAAGGCTGGAGAACCAGCATGCATTGCAGGAAACCCAGAGGAAGTCGTCGGTTGCGACTCACACCGCCACACTGTGACTCGGACTGAAATAAGTCGGTCATAATAATAACATCCAGGTTGGGTAGACGAGAGTTTGACCGCTCTCTCTGTTTGTAGTCTTTCCAAGAAGTAAGACATGCACTCGTGCTTTTACACGTGTGCGTTTCTGCCATAGTTTTAACCCTGTAAAGGCTGACATTTGAAATAATAGTCCGGGAAAAAAAATCTAAATGATTGGAAATAGAACAGTTTATTGAACCTTTAGACAAGATATAAAAAAGTCTGAGCAAATGTTTGGTATCATATTTGATACATGAGGCTTTTATTGCTCATATAGTATGATGTAGTGAGAATATGGAGGCAACAACACCTCAATTTTATTCAGAGACCCAAACTGGGCGAACGCATGCTGTTTGGTTCAGATGCTGATATTAATATGGCCAAAAAGTAAGATACTTAAAATTCTGATAGCTTGTAATGTAAACCAATGAGATGATTTTTATTTAAAAAAAATATGTATGGATTATCAGGTAAACCTAATCAGTTAGTGTTCATCTTGAAATATTACTAACAATATCAAAGTTATTATTCTTACGTTTACTTCAGTAAAGATTTTACAGAAAGATAGACATCACAAGCCTGAAGGTAGATGTTTTTAAAATGATACTAAAAGTCATTTTACTTGCTAAAAAGTATAAACTATCAATCAGACAACAGAAGGCATGTAGTAGATTGTGTTTTTCAGCAAAGTTTTGATCATGTTGATCATTTAGAGACTTTAGAAATGTGCATATCAAAGGATACAGGAGCTTTATATGGTTAAATAGCATCTCTAAACCTTGTTCTATTTGATCTGATATCTACTAAGCTTAACCGTTAATCTCTCTCAACTGTTCAGTTTTAAAGACTTTAAGAATAAGAAACCTGTGCTGAGTTTAATGCTGTTTTTCTGTTGCTATTATAAAGTAATCAAAAAGAAAATTGTTGTTCTTCAATAATCAGTGGAAGTTATTTTAATGCATTTTCACCCAAAAAATTATTTATGCTGATATTATTATTTATAAACTCTGTCTTGAAACCTGGGTTTACAAATGTTTTTTATAGATTATGAAAGATTATGCAGACAAACATTTTTCTTTAGAATAACGTCCTCTGATGCGCGTTTCACAAAAGCAGGAACATCAAATATCATCCATCAGGCGTCTGAGGAAGGGATCTCTCAATCATTATTGCATTGCACTGCATTGTATCTTTTAAAACTACAGAGGTTTGATCATAAACTAAGAATTTAAATATCATCTTACTAAGACACATTGGGTCTCATTCATGAAACACGAGCAGAACGAATTTTTGTGCAAATCGTGTGTAAAGTGGTTCTGGCGTAAATTTTCAGATTCATTAAAATGTTCGTATTTTCCAAATGTTAGCTGGTACGAAAGAAATCTACACCTGCTCCCAGCCACGCGTAAATAGTGAGTTTAACATCCGAACGTTTTCCTCATTAATAACTAAGGCTGCATTTTAATTCACCTTAATCGGGTACATATTTACACAGCATTTTGAAAAAATATTATATATAGTAATATTATATATAGTAATTACATACGGTTTTTCTTTTTACTTCTGGGACTGTTTGATTAACAGATGAAACTCCATTAGCTGCATCTGTGCTGCCAAGCTTCCTTTTTTTTAGGACCTGATACGCCACTATATGTAGCCTATGCTTGAAAATAAAATGTGGTGTTTTGAATGAACTTCTGATAATAAAACTTCGATTTCTGCATCTGAGAAATTTTTCTTTTTCATTCGTTTTTGAGAAGACATGTTGAAATCCTTCGTTTGGTGTCATAATATGATGCCTATATATAGTTGTCAGTCGGATTTAATGGGCGGGATTTATGGTAATTGAGAATGAGCGTGCACGCGCGTCCCATTTACGACTGATTGGAATTCATTAACACACACACATTTCACTATCACATCTGACATTTACGAAGTATTTGTGAATCAGGAGATGAGTTTTCGGGAAGGTCTCTTTACTCGCAAATCACTCTCATATTTACTCGTATATTTACGAATGTTTCATGAATGAGACCCATTTTTGGCAGATATACAATCAGTGACGACTGCATTTTATGTAAGTAGTCTGATATACTGTTATAAAGATCTGACTGATTTACAATTTGAAGCTAATAGTCTGGCTCGGTGTGAAAGCATGGATGTTGATCTCATGCAGCCGGTCGCTCGGTGTTGCAGCGCACCGGAAGGATTGTTGTGTTAGATGGAGTGTGTTTGAGTGACAGGGAGCTGTTTGATGTGGAATCCAGGTGAGATGGCTCGGGGCTGGGCACGTTACGCTGGAGCTCCAGAGTCCTGAACCGTCATTGATCTCCTTCATCTGGGTCTTTTCTGACAGGAGCTGGAAGGGCGTCTGACCAGAGCGGCTGCGTGTTTGTTTTCCGTGCGGTGGAGGGGCGTTTCTGACGGATAAACCCAGACTAGAGGGAATGTAGCGAACTCGTCTACAGGCTGTGTGATTGATCAAATTGTCCAAAGTCAACAGAGCAAACAGATAACATACTCGGCATGCGAGGGCTTTCGAGAGTTGCCAGTGAAGCATTTAATGCTCTCGTGTGCATCACCAAACCGCCACATGTTTAAAGATTTTAAAGGAATAGTTCACTCAGAAACTACAGAGCTGTTGTTTACTCACCCTCATGTCTTGTTAAAGTTGTTTTCCTGTATATGGAGCACAAAATTCATCTCAAAGTACATCTCAAATCTACTGTAAAGCTACAAGGTTGTTAATCGATCTGCTTCTTTTAAGGCCGCATTATTTCTGCTTAATAATTTTTCAAATTCATCATCCACTCAAATTCACTCATCTCCACTACAAATAGGAAAAAGAGGCTACAATTTGCAAGAGCTCACCAAAATTGGACAGTTGAAGACTGGAAAAATGTTGCCTGGTCTGATGAGTCTCGATTTCTGTTGAGACATTCAGATGGTAGAGTCAGAATTTGGCGTAAACAGAATGAGAACATGGATCCATCATGCCTTGTTACCACTGTGCAGGCTGGTCGTGGTGGTGTAATGGTGTGGGGGATGTTTTCTGGGCACACTTTAGGCCCCTTAGTGCCAATTGGGCATCATTTAAATGCCACAGCCTACCTGAGCATTGTTTCTGACCATGTCCATCCCTTTATGGCCACCATGTACCCATCCTCTGATGGCTACTTCCAGCAGGATAATGCACTATGTCACAAAGCTCGAATCATTTCAAATTGGTTTCTTGAACATGACAATGAGTTCACTGTACTAAAATAGCCCCCACAGTCACCAGATCTCAACCCAATAGAGCATCTTTGGGATGTGGTGGAACGGGAGCTTCGTGCCCTGGATGTGCATCCCACAAATCTCCATCAACTGCAAGATGCTATCCTATCAATATGGGCCAACATTTCTAAAGAATACTTTCAGCACCTTGTTGAATCAATGCCATGTAGAATTAAGGCAGTTCTGAAGGCGAAAGGGGGTCAAACACAGTATTAGTATGGTGTTCCTAATAATCCTTTAGGTGAGTGTATATATATGCATTGTTGCAAGGTTAGTTGATAAGGAAAGGAGGAGGCGGGAACATGCGAACGTTCAAACATATTTTTAATTTTAAATAAGCAATAAAACGAAAGTAAAGTAAAGGGCCAGCCCTTCACGGATGACTGCCACACACAAATAAACAAAACACAACGTAAATAGTCCAGGCCTGGTCCTCTCTCGAACTCCTCAGGATTGAGTTCCTGAGTTCCTCGAGACCGGTGTGGTGCGCAGGTGACGTCACGCTCATTATCAATCGAGCCACTGGCCTCGCACCATCCTCACGGCTCTCGGCCCCGCACCACTTGCCACATGCATATTTTGCAATAAACTTAAAATATATTGTTTTTTGTTTTTATTTACATATAATCAACATTTGTAAATGAGTAGTTTTATATTTCTCCATCAAAGTCTGTAGTGTTGTGATTCACCTCTTAGCTGATTGTCTTGGTTCATGGCTTATAGCTCTTTATCGAAGACTTTTTAAAAATCCCTTTTGGAGAAATAAAGGGATAAAATACTTCCTGAACCAACGCTGCTGAAAAAGTGGGCGGGAACTGTTGAACACCATATAAAGCATTACTGTAATGTTATGATACTATTATGGTGCAATTAATCTTTTTTGGAGTGTGACAGGCTTTGTCACTTGGATTTGTCTTGGGGGAATTATTTCTTTAAGACAGATTCTCAGTTCGTGTTGCAACTGTACAGTATGTAGATAGCAGTAACCAAGCAGAAAAAGATATAGAAAATAGTAAAAGTTATTCAAGAACCTATCCTGTGTGATCGGTCTTTTACTTTTATTGTCCAAATAGACAGTTGTAGCCATTCTCAGCTGTTTCACAGACACACACTGTACACACGAATGCTTCTCTGTGACTGTGGCTGATGCTGATCTCTCTAATCAGAGACTTCTGACCTCAAATGAGAACAGATGAGCTTTTCATTGATCCATGTTTCTATTTATACCCATGTCCTCGCTGACCGAGTTGAGTTGAGTTGATGTTTAAACTATCACTTAAAGTAGCAAATAGAGTCATGTTTGCTTCTAGTGCACTAGTTAAACAATAGGTTTAGATGTACTGTTTATTTACTAAGCGATCAGACAGACCATTTTCACCAGCTAGACCATAAAACATGAGAATAAAATCCCTTTGAAATCATGCATTGAAATCATGAAATCATGCAATCTCCCTAGCAACAGCATTGCAATTTCCTGGAAACCTCCCAAGCTCCCTTGCAATCGCATAGCAGCATCCTGGAAACCACCCAAAACACCCTAGCCATCACATAGCAACACTCAAGCAACCACATAGCAACATCCTGGAAACCACCCAAGCTCCCTAGCAACCACATAGCAACATCCTGGAAACCATTCAAAACACCCTAGCCATTGTATAGCAACATCTAAGCAACCACATAGCAACAACCTGGAAAAAGCTCCTTAGCAACCACATAGAAACAGACTAAAATCACTCTGGGCATTGTGGTTGACAGCTGTTTGGGCATTGGGCATTAGCTGTTGCTCAACCCCACTGGTGTAAAAATGTCCTGGAGGTTTTCCGGCAGTAGCTGTTGTATTTTGTGATGTGATTCACGTGTACGGCCGTGAGAGATTTCAGGTGTGTTGAGAGGGTTGAGCGCCTGAGGCAGAGCAGAAACAGTCTGATTTATGGAGCAGAAGTTCTAATGGAGAGTCTGAACGTCCAGTAAACGTCTCCTGTGATTTACACCACTCGGTAATCAATGAGATTTTACTGTCACTGATGGATGGCCATCTTTACATCCACCAGACACTCCATCTTGTACTTCATAAAGTGGGAATTTCCCAGGTTTTGAACAGGGAAGGATAATCTATAGGCAGCACTAGTGTTTTGGCCACTTTTACAGTCTCACAGTAAGTCGTTTTAGTGTGTCTTTAAGCTGCTGTAGGAACAAACGCTGTCTTTATTCAGTTCTAAACGTGACAATATTCACAATGATTTTGATGCCAATATCGAAGTAAGCAACATGAATCATTTTTGAGTTCATTGTTGTCCAGGTCTCAGTGGGACTGTATTGTGAGAGTAAATGTTGACAGTAGGTTTTGTTTTATGTGTTTTTGAGTAAAGGGAAAGACTTGGTGATCGATGTTCTGTTATACTGGAGTTTCTGTGATGTTCGTGTTTTGTAGTTACTGTTATAAGAGTGGAGCTTGTGTTTAGGTTGAGTTTGTTGCTCATCCCATACATTATTGTACATTTATTAAAACAAGTTATATTTAGAAGGCTAACATGCCTTTGCCAGCTTGCAGTTAACTGAAAGAGATTAATTTGAGTTACTTTGATCGTATATTGGGCTTTACTGAATTCAAATAGAGCCCTGTTTGCTTCTAGTGCACTAGGTAAACAATAGATTTAGATGTGCTGTTGATTTGCTAGTGATCAGACCATTTTCACCAGGTGGACCATAAAACAGAAGTACCACCCAAACACCCTAGCAATCGCATAGCAACCTCCTGGAAACCACCCAAAATACTTAGCAACTGCATAACAACAACATAGCAACATCCTGGAAACCACCAAATAGCAACATCTTGGAAACCACTGTAAACACCCTAGCAAACACATGTGAAATGTGAAAAACGTGTGTGTGGCGTCGCTCCCTGTGAACATGCAAACGTCACACGTGTGAGAGAAGCTCCTCCCCTCCAGCGCTAATGAACGTTCAGAAATCTCAAGGAAAAAGATTTCACAAGGAATTATATTTTGCATAAAGAAAATGTAAATTTCATGGCAATTAAACACATTTTATCAATATTAAACACAAAAATCTCATGCAGTCTCATGCAATAATGATTGTTAAAAAAATGCATGAATTAAATACCACCATGCGATTTGCAAAATACCCCTTGAACCAGGACCCAAGGCTAACTTTTTGCCACGCCTGCCAATGGCCGGTGACTTAAGAAAATGTACCAGACATAAATATAGTCTTTGCAAAAACAGGCAATAAGGACACCAAAACTTTAGATACCAGTGAGAATTCACAATTTTCTATTTCAATTTTGACACCACAGCTAAAACATTATTAAAGACAAGTAAGCAGTCAGTAAAAAAAAAAAAAAAAAAATCTAATTCCAAGCAAAAGCACAAATAAATACAATATAACAGATATAAATGAAATAAACAATGTTTTTCAGGTAGTTTTCAGGTACAGACATTTAATAAAGTAAGCAAATGTAAAATAACACTTCATAGTCTTCACTGTATAAATTAAACTTCCTTATTAATTAATCCTTATTAAAGTACAAAAGTTATTCAGTCTTGAGCAGTGAGAGATTGTTTTCTTTGTCTTTTTTTTGTATGATTAACATTAAACACACAGACAGCAGCAGGAATATTAGGCTGCTGTCACTTTAAGAGTGAATGCACGGATCTAATGTACTGATACTGTTACAGATGCATTTACTCTCTCAACTGTTAAAATTCACTTAAGACATAACCGACTATGTTTACAACGATACTCGCTATTTTTTGACATAGTTTTGTGTGAATTTGTCCGCTTGAATTTGAATTTTCAAGCGCAAGAAGTGCTCAGTTTACAGAGCTTCCGCATCTTCTTGCGCTTGAATATTGAAATAGTCAAGGCTTAAACTTTCATGATTATGCAGCGCCCAACTGGCGAGTCACACCGTTTCATATTCTCGTCGACGTCGATTTTTACGCGCATTTGTCGAGTGTTAATTTAAGCCCTGCCTAGAACTCATAGCTAAATTATATGATTTATGGAAATTTGTTTAATTGTCATGAAAAAATGTGATGAAATAGGAAATGTGATATTTCTGTCATGTGATGTTGGAGTGAAACTTGGACCTGTTCTCACATTTGGTGAGATCTTCTTTCAGAAATCATGAGCACAGAGCTAAAACAACTTTCCCATAGTGCATCTGTGTGCGGGTCAGCGGCCAATCGCTCTCTGGAATGTGCAGTCTTGAGTGGAGCTTTAAGCTTCACTCACGCAAGAGAAAACCACCACAAACACACGTCCCGCCACAAACCTCTCGAAAGGACATGAAAATCCTGTCATTGACTCAGCTATATGTGTTTTTTTAGTGCAACACAAAAGATTTTTAGAATGAAAATGAACAGCGCTTTATACTGTCAAGCTCCAAAAAGATCACAACTGTTGTCCATACGCCTCATGCACTATAATCTGAGGTCATACGATGCTTTGTGTGAGGGACAGACTGAAACATTTATAAATGTCATGTGAAAATGCATCATGTCAGGTTTGTCGTCAATGCAAATGCAAAGTTTGAATATGCAGAGCCGAGAGCCGCGGTCTATTGTTGCTTATTGCTCTGTATTTCTGCTTAAATATTGGATGACAGGCATAGGCGTCATTAACGGGGGGGACGGGGGGGGGCATGTTCCCACCACTATTTGCCAGGGTCGATTTTGTCCCCACCACTTTTGAAACATCTCGCGGTACGGATGTACTAATACAAGTAAAACATCTCCATTTAACTAGCAGAGCATTCGTTTCGGTCGTTTGTTAAATAAGAGGCGATCTAGCGCTAACATAGCGCTTCACTCGCACGCGCGCTTCAATCCGTTGCGGAGATTCTCTATTCGTTCCGGTGAAATCGCAAAACAAAATGCAAACAAACGTGTCCCTGCTTGATATACAACCACTGATAAACATTATCGGTTTTTATGAGGGGGAAAAAAAACTATTCGAGTGCGGATTAGAACCCAGAACCTCCGACACGCTTGGCAAAAAATCTGCCTCTGGACCATTACAGTACATACGCACATTAGGCTGATCTATGTATTTACCGGTATTCACGTGAAAATTCATGACACTAACAACATATTAGATCTCAAAGTACGGCCAATTAAACCCAAAGTAGCCTACTATTTAACCCACCCACCCCCCCCCCCCATCACATTTTTGGTCGGACATCATCACATCTTTGTATACATTTTTATTTATTTACATCAGTAGGCCTAAGCTACAGGACATCGTCTTTCAAAACATGACCTGCGCGAAAGAGAAAAAAAATTTAATGTGTCATTGTAGGCTACCCTGCACTTTTGAAAATGCACTTCCGAATGCGTCTCTGTCCCCAGCACATTTCAAACCAAACTGACGCCCATGATGACAGGGATGCAAACATTTTTACAAATAATTTGTTCCCAAATAACCCATGTTAAGTGCAAACTGGTTTCAAATGCTGTGGTTTGCAGAGCAGTTTTTTCTGTCCATGTCAGACCTGTTTGTCGTCAGCCAGCGCTCCTTGTTCCTGTTCCTTCCCTTCGTGTGCTTTAAAACGGTCTAAACATTCATCTCAGCAGGACACCAAAAGTCTTCTTTAAAACAGTCTTATTGTAGTATTATTTATACTATTATAGTATTTGTTCATATTTAAAATTAGCTTTTATTAATTTTTCCCCCGTTTTTATTTATTTATTTGCTTTTGCTGTATGTGTGTGTATATAACACTAATAATTATAATCATAACTGAACTAATAATAATCAGATTTAGATTTATTACAGTATATAAACTAATAAAATAGCACAACAAAATAAAAAAACTTATGTAAATAAAACTAATACAACTTATATATATATATATATATATATATATATATATATTATATATATATATAAATATTATTATAACTTAAAAAATGATAATCATATTTATTACTGTATATATATAAACTAATCAAATTAGCGCATACAAATTTTTAATTAATACAACTTCATTTTACATTATTTCAGCTTTATTTAAATTACCAATATTTTTAGTTGTTGTTAACAGTAACAGCTCTTCTTCAGACGCATGTTTCAGTCTGACTAGAGTCCCGCATCTGCAGTGATGAACTGTTGTAGACACACGGGTGATGATCGTTCCAGCTGGAGGAGAACGTGATGATATTTATTATAGAGTTAATCCTCCCGGATCTCCATCGACATCGTTAATTCTCACTTATTTATCATGATTAATTGAGGACATTTATTATGTAACATCGGCTGTGTGCCGTGTAAGGCTTTTATTATTATGACTGATCCAAATGAAATCTTTAACCCGGGAGCAACTGCTAACACAAACAACTCTCTCCGAGAACGAGGAAACTGTACGAGAAATACATCCTGAAGAAATCATGAGTGGATGAATGGAAAATGAAAATTGCCATCATTTACTCTTAGCATAATGTCCATAAACAACAAATAATAACATAAATGCGGATATTTTCCTCTCACAACAAAGCATCTTATAATCTGAAAGTGCACTAGTTGTATGAACTCCTGTTGTAAGGGGTATTTGACACTGTTTGTCTCCGTTCACTTTCATTTTTGTAAAAGGAGCAGCGTCGTTGAGGATGAGTAATTTCCTTCATTTTCATCTTAACTGTCATATGATGTCAGTATGATTTCAAGTCATGTCAACTTCTGATTCAACCAGTCACATGAGTTTGGGGGCGGGGCTATCTGTTTGACTAACCAATGACGGACAGGGGGAGTGTTTGTTGAAGCTGTTATTATTATTATTTTTGCAGCTCTGTTTGTTCTCTATTAAAACTTGAGCTGTTTAGTTGAAAGGGTTAACCCACTGACCTCACTATAAAGGTCATAGAAAACATAGTTTATTGCCTTTCATAGCACACATTGTGTTTGAGTTAAAGTTATCAAGGTCATTGAAATGAGATTGGAAAGCGCCGTCGTGCTTCAGTCGCGATGGCAACAGAACAGTCCTGGCCGTAACACGCCATTCCTGCTCCTTTAATGACTGGGAACTTTTCAGTGCACTTTAAATCCTTCAGGGAACACATTTTTAATTAAATTTGCACTTTTAAGAAAATGGAAAATAAGTGTGTTCATTAAAGCGATTGGAAATCTTTTCTAAGACGTACAAACACTCGCAGACGCATAAAGAGGCGTATTAAAATGTCAGCTCGGCTGTGTGGCGTTTAATGGCGGTCTGACGCACTTCATTACACGCTCTTGGATGTGACGAGGCCTCTGTCGGGCGCTGAGGTCAGAGGTCACCATCCACCAGCCTGAAGCCCAGAAGGGGCCCGTCTGCTTGGCCGGCTCTCAGAGGACTGTGGAAGCCCTTCTTTGCATTGTGCTTGCTAAATCAGTCGGAGACGCTCTTAAACACATCTGACATTCTCCTGCTCACTGAGGAACCAGACACGCACACTGCTGAGATGTTAACTTCTTCTTCTTCTTCTTCTTGCATGGATGTCATTTGATGTTTTTTGCTGACTGATAGTCTAAAGAAAATTGCAATCTAAAAAGCAACATGATCAGCATTTAAATATTCAAGTTAAAGTGTGTGGTTTCTGCCTCAGTAGCGCCACCACGTGGCAAAATGATTGTTTTCAAGCAGGTTTCCTGAAGACTTCCTGCTCAAAAAAGTGATTGTGAGAAAGGTGAAAAAGTGAAGAGTTTTCGTTCATTCAAATACAACTGAAATAAAACAAAACATAAATATTAAAAATAAATAAAAAATTAAGCTAAAAGTATTAAACAAACTAATATAAATGACAAAAGCACATAACAAAATGACTCAAATGTAAACTAAAATTTAAATGAAAACTGAAAATATAAAATAAACGTTTATTAAAAATAATGACATTAATAATATAATTAATATTTTGAAGCAAAACTGTTTCACTATTTTTTAAGAAATAATAATAATAGATTATTTGAAATATTCTTAAATTATTCTAAATTTATAATAGATTTTTTTTTTAATTCAGCTTTTTGTTTGCTTTATTATGATTATTATTATTAATATTTAATCTTAGGGTAGTTGTACCGCTCTGACATTTGTTACTTCATACTCTGCTAATTTTAAATTAGTTGACCATAGAAGAGGTTTATTCAACTCTTTTTCTGTATGAATTGCATTTTTTATGTATTCTTTAATAAATTAAAGTCTGGACACTGAAAAATGAGCATGACATCTTTGAGCCGAGTGCAGATAGACAACAGAAGCAGGTCTTTTGATCGGGACGGGTGATTCACTCGTTCAACATTTAATGAATTCGTTTGAGAGTTAAAGGGAATATTCAATAGATGACCATTTCTGACTGTCTAACACTTTCAAGTCCTGTCAGACGAGATGTAACTGAGCAAGTGCATGTACTTTGACATTTTATATGAACGTACAAGTAAAAGAATGTTGTGATTAAAAGAATGTTGCTATCTTTATATATGATACTCAGAGGTGCGAAACAAATGTTTTATCTCTGGTTATTACATCCTTCTTTAACCCGCAAAGGTTTCTGAATGAAGGCGGAGCAGCAGTTTGATGCCACAATTACAGTCATATTAGCAATGAACCAGAAATCCAATCTGTGCTTTAACTCTCTGCGGTCAAAACAGACCGAAGACAAGCGTAACTTTTTTTTTTTTTAAATGAAATGAATGTACAGTACTATATTTTCTTTCAGTAATATTTAATCTTTATTATTTTGTATTCTAAGTGAATTTTTATGGTACTAGACAATATTTGCCTATAAATGCATTATTATTTATATATAAAATAATACAAATATTAGAAAAATATAATATTATACATCATATTATTGTCAATTAATGCAGTTTAAGTCAAGTATTTAAAGTACAATATTAATAGTAATATTATAGTATAACCAGATAGTAGATGCATAACCATAGGGCTGTGTATAACTGCCTAAAAGAGTATTTTCAGACATAATTACTTTTATTAGGTTTTGCATTTGGATATATATTTAGAGATTGTCAAAGACTACTTCATCATTTTTTTTTTTTCATATCGGTAAATGCATTTCACATATTTGTTAGGCTTCAAGAATGAATGTCGCTTTTATTTGTTTTTGTGTTTCATATACAGTAATTAAGCAACATAAAGGGTAATGAAATGAATTCATAAAACTTTTAATCAAACTTTTAAAATGTAATCAAATGACAACACTGGGGTGATATATAATGTCAATCATTCATTTGCAACAAAACATTTTTAAGCATCTTTACTTTTATACTGTATAAATTAAAACATGGATGAAAAAATATCTTGGTAATAATCATTTTTGAGAAGAGAATTTTGCAACATGAACACTGAAAAATCATTTGAAACAATTTTCACTCAGAAATTGCTAGTTAATTTCACAAATAATTACAACAAAACAGCAAGTAACGCATTGAATTAAACATGAAATTTTGAAGTAGAAAGACTGGAAGTATTTTTCTTGTAAAACATACTCCAATGATTTTTTTTACAACTATACTTTTTTTTTTTTTTTTTTACAAATACAGTGTAGATGTAGGCTAAATATCAAATATGTCTCAAAAGGTTATTATCGATATTGTTAATAAATAGCTATTTATCACCCAACCCTCAGCGGATGTAGTTGGGTGGGTTTGAGGACGGCAGTGTGTTTCTGAGTTGGACAAGTTCAGTCGGTTTCTTCCACACACACACACACACACACACAAATGTGCTTTGGGCTCTTGATAAAGGCAGCATCCTTCCATGATCTCTGATTCCTGGCGCACACACACTTGCAAATCCTCCAGGAATGGTTTTCCAAAGACATGGATTGAAATCAAGTGGGGGAAGGGCCTCAAAGAAAGGAAGAAATTTCTAAATAAGAGAGTAAAAGGGAGAGGGAATAACAGACTGCCAGAGAGAGAGAGAGAGAGAGAGAGGTCGGACTCACAGAGATGCATGCATTATTTATTAGCAGTATGGTCAATGGGGAAAAAAAGGAAGATTAGCAGAGAAACAAGCGAGCCGGATCTGCCCTTCCTCACACACACACTTTCGTCTGCATCTCATCATCCTCATGCATCCAGCATTGTGAAGCTGCTTTAAACATGTAGTTTCACTCTAGCTATGGTGAGACACCAGGTTAATAGAGTAACTGATAGATATCACCATACTTTTCTCAGTTGATTGATTACAATAAGAATTGCTAATATTTTTCTGAAATGTTTAAAGGTGCAAATGAAGCATTATCTAATTAAATATGCACTCATTTGCATACATTTCCAGAACAAAAATCTGAACATTGGATAAATTCATGTTTCATTTTGTTGAAGGTTTTTACAGAGGTGAATTTGGATCTCTCTTTTTATCACTCCATAAATCAGAATACACTGTCAACAGCCAGAATATAAACACATTTCCTGTACGAAGAAACCTTCAGAATATAGATAAAACTGTAAAGTTTGGTGTATGTAAAGCTGCTGAAGTGGAGATTCTGACTCACGCCTACTAAAAGTGCACATCAGGACCGTCGCTGAAAGTTTTCTCTCTCTTTTTTTTGCAGGTTGACGCTGTCAGCTGTCAAGATGGGGAAAGGACAAAGAAGAAAATGAGATGGCAATGACTCTTCATGTTTATTTAAATTATTTAATTTTTGGCTGATTTGACCGTCCATGTGGGACTGAGAGCAAACACGACAGCGTGAATCCAGACGGCATGCGAGCGACGTTCGTTTACGTCAGACTTCAAAAGGCAATTAATACGAACTGTTTGTGTATGTAGCTACCTATGTACGAAAGTATGTATGTTTGTACAGTTAAATATACATGTCTATCTAAGAGAGCAAACCAAATGCCCTTCCGTGCACAATCACGCATTAGAAGAAAGTCGCATTTCCCCTGCAAACTTCCACATTGATGGCTATGGCACGATCCCGCTGCGCACCCAATAACGATGACAATAATTCCGACAGTAATAAGGATATTGCGGTTGCAGCCTGATGGTGCACATTGACTCACTGCAGGGACTGCGCTAAAGCAATTAACAGCATCACTAATCATCATTCAGGCGGATAAATACGGTCCTTGAGTCTCGGTGTACGTCTGCGTGTGCGTTTAAATGAGTGTTAAATACAGGCGATACGCCTGCACTGGTGCTACTGTGCCTGAGAAAGAAAGACGGTCGTCCGCGTTTGGAAATTAATCTGTGTTCACTGTTCCTTCCGAAGGCCCATGACAATCTTATAATGAATTGCACTTGCTAACTGATCCTTAAAATGACCCGAACCATTTCTGCAAGATTACTTTGAACTGTTAAAGGATGTTCACACAGGACTTGTTCTTGAGGTTTTTGTGTAAATCGTATGTCTGTGCTAGATGGACATCTCTGTATCTCATTGCATGAGCGCTGCATTTTCGCATTACATTTATGCTCTTTGTAGATGCTTTTATCCAACTTGCATTGCATTTAAAGTATACATTTAATGTGATCATGCATTCCCTGAGATTCCCTGATCTTGACGTTGCTCTACTGTTTTAACTAAAGGAATGTTTTAGCTTTCAATTTAGGATATGTCAAGTTAAACCCCTGTATTGTTAAAATTCTGGGTACCATTATTATGTTCCGGTTCAAATTGGCCCTAATGGAATTCACCAATAATCCCTCTATGAAAAAAATAATAATAATATTGGTGAGATAAATAAAATCTAAAACAGTATATCAAACAGTAAATCTTTAGCATTAATAGTTATAACGCATTACAAAAAAGGTAACCATGATAAACTGTTTTTAATAACTATTTTTCCCCGCCAGTGTTTTTGAAAAAAGTTGCCAGCCAACGGCAGCATTTTGATCATTTTCACAAAAGTTTCATGGCCCCCAGGATATTTTGTTGTAGGAATCTGAGAAAATTGCATTTTTGTGTAAGTCTACATCCAGATGAGATTCAGAACGATGATTAAAACACAGATGGAATAGATCGAGTCCATCAACACCCTCAAAGCTTCACAGTCATTACCTCATCCTGGGTGGATATTTCATTCTGTAACTTTAGGCAGTTTTGATTTATATGCTGTTTAATGTTGATGATCATGTTATTTTACATATGCATCTGCTTATGCTATCTTTGTTTCTGCTTCTTCTTCGTCTGTGTTTTGATCAGGAGATTCAGTACTCTTTCAGATGATGCAGGATAGCGCCCCCTACCGTATAACAGTGGGGAAAAAAGAAAGCCGGAAAATTCCGTCAGTGGCAGGAAAAGAGTTAAATGACAAATGTAGATTAAAAAAATAATAAAAAATGTTTGGGTGTGTGCGTGCTTTCCCAAAGCTCAAACAGTAGAGCATGGCGCTAGCAATGGCAAGATCATGGGTTCGATTTCCAGCTAAATTAGCTTGCATGAACTGATAAGAAGTTACACCTTAATGGCAACGTACATTTCTTTGAATAAAAGCGTCTGCCAAATGCATACATGTAAATACCCTCCGATGTAGTTGAGAACCTTTTTTTATTTTGGGTCTGTGCACCTCACTTTAACCTTAAAATCTGTTGAAAATTGAAAACAACCGTAATAAAAATGTTGTATGCACATTCCACAACACCTCAAAGTGTCGAAACTCTGCATGACCCTAAATGAGAAATATTCATGCAATTTCAAGAAAATAATCCTGGTTTATCAGTATTTCTGACAACTCACAAAAAAGTGTTGTGGGTCAAATTGACCCAGAATACCATTTCTATTCCACTATATCCAGCTGTTTTAAAATGCAAGAATGCGTTCTGTGTGAACGGCCACTGGTTTCAGATTATTGATGAAGCTAATGCATTTCTCAAGTAGCTTTTCAAGACGTAAGATGACAGTCTGAAGAGCCCTTCCCAAAGTGCACTACTCTTTCAGCCTGCCGTTCTCAGAACGCCAGCGTACAATACTGATACTGCTCTTCCTGTTAATGTCCGTACATTCTGGTTTCTGCAAAGCAGATGATCAAGAGCTAACTGAACAATAGCAATGTTTGGCCCTGCACTGTTAACATTGTTCGAATAAAGAAGTCAAATGAGTTCAGATTTGTACAGTAATGCCATCGGACAGATCATCTTGTTTAGAAACAGATTGTTTAATAGGCCGAATGGAATGTGTGCAGACGTGCATGTCCAGTGACACATTACCAGTTATTATACAGTACGAATCCAGACATTTTTATCATATTATTAATATTTGTACTTCTCGAGTCAGCTTTAGTCATGATAGTGTGACTAACGGTCAGAGTATTAGTTAAAGAGCAATGATGTTTGTGGAATTTAAAAGGTCGTCGCCTACTGCGAATGCACTTTTCAACATATTTGTGCAACATTCCAGCTAATAAGGTCACATTTTGCACCTGTAAATTTGGTAAGGCCACGTACACACTGCACAGCCTAATTAATAGTCCATATATATATATATATATATATATATATATATTGATAATCATACCAACATTTCGGCGTGTCATGGCTGTAAGCGAGAAACAAGGAGTCTAACCTGTTTGTTTTCAGCTGACTAAAGGAATGTTAGGAACTGAACAATGTATTTTTGCTCCCAATTCACTCAAAGAATTATGCACTAAAATACGGCAGCGTGAATCCAATGGTCTATCTGAAACACTCGAAAGTGGAGTGTGACACCCTTGTTAATCTGCAGTGTGAACGTGGTCTTATTCAACTAACCGGTTTGTACTTCGAACATCGTCTCATCCATATTTTCAGAGTGACCTGCTGACATGAAGAGACTGTTTTTATGTTGCCACAATGAAGAGAGCAGTAATTCTGTCAGAAGCCAGCGTAACGGGCCACATTAATGTCTCCACACCTGTTGCGACATCACTGGATTCCAGCCAGTATTAGCAGCCGAATAATAATTTTTCATGCAACGTGCGTGCTTTAAACATGTAAGAGCTCCTCCTGCCTTTGTGGCAGACACAGCCTTGCATGCAAAACCACATGCTGTATTTTAGGTGTGTGGAGTTTCTCCTTTTTTGAGCTGGGCAAGAAAAACGCACGAGACTTGGAATGGAGAAAATAGAAGTAATAGTAATATTATTGCACATTTAGCACTGTGACGAACACACAAATCACAAACAAAAAAAGAAGACATCATGTTTGCATAATCATTGGCGCTTGCTTCAAAGTTGGTTATTAAATCGATATATATATAGTATATATAAATGTGTAAATCTACCATGAAAAGGGAACAGCTTTAGATTCCCGGTTTGCTCTATTGGACATGCTTTGGAATGTGCTGTCAATACCATGCTATTCACTGAATCTGTAATTCATCTGTGAATATTTAATCTTTTTGTAATCTTTGTTATATACTAGGCTGTATATAGTATATGACGAGGGGTCGAGACGCCAGTGTGACGGTGACGCCTCAGCGGTCTTGACTAATTCATATTCCGTATATATAATCCCGGTTGGGGAAAAGCCGTCGAGGTTCGACATTGCATCCCGCTGTGCTGAACACTGAATCTGTGTTTTTGCTTCACTTGCCTATATATTTTGTTCTTTTTGTAAGATGCACTGAAATAATGCAGCATTTTGACAAACAGTTCTGGAACCTAGAAGTGTAACTGGTCACTTTATAACAAACGAAACGTAGAATATATTAGAGTAGTAATTGCATTATTTGTTAGAAACTGTATGTAATGTTATTATGGAAGATGTAATGTCCTTCTGTAAATGTTGTTTATCGTTGTTTTACCTGAAATAAATAAAGTTTATTAATGCTTCAAACCAACCCTTTTCACAATTGAACCACATAAGTGATGATTTGGAGATCTGTGCATTGATTTAAATAGAAGATGGCATTAGCATGTGACTAATCTGAACTATTTTGAACTACATTAACAAACTGAGATTAAAAAGTGACAACATTTGCTTGTGCAATGTTTAACCCTTTCATGCATGAATTATACAATGTGTTTTTATTGTATTGTAGCACTTTATTTTACAGTCCTGTTTCCCATGTACTTACTATGTACTTATTACAGTAATTATAACTACTAACCCTAAACCTAACCTTAACCCCTGTAGTTACCTTATATTATTTCTTAGGCAAGTACACGTATACTTTAAAAAATAAAGTGCAACCTTTTTTATTGCTCTTAGGGCATGAAAAACAAGATTTGAAGAACAAAGAGATTTTCAGATCTCCACTTTGGTATGTGTTTTTGTTTTTAACTGAAGAGATACTGTAATACAGTAATAAAACTGTATTTAACAAACCGATGAATAAATGCAAAAACAATCAAATATATGCAAAAAAATATAACACAGCTTCACTTATTGCAAAAGCTATTTAGTTTGTTCCCGTTCGACCAGACGACGGAGAAGCACTTCATACACGTTGAACTTTGTGTGTCTTTGATATCCGAACATGAGGATGTCGTTCCATCAAAGATCTACAACCGGTGAAGGTTTCAACTCAGTGGAAACGCTCACGCTTCCTTGTTCATTTACTCTTATTAGCTGATCATTCTAATTATATTCAAAATAGGCAAATTTCTACCGTAACGCTCCTCTCTGAGAAACTTCAGACTGAAATCTACATTGATCTATTGATGTTTTCAGGCAGTGGACAAACTAGCGATCAGGGACCGGTTGCATAAACTACTCTAAGACTAGTCTTACTAAATATTCATCAAAAAAATTCTGTAAGACTTTATAACGTAAAGCTACATAAAAACGTAGATTGGTCTAACTTGTTACCAAGAAGTATGACTGATTACCCCTGACTAACTGCTAGTATGTCATAGTTCTTAAGACTGTCTTAAAGGGATAGTTCGGCCAAAAATGATATTTAACCCATGCATTACTCACCCTCAAGCCGTTCGAGATGCATATGTCAATCTTGTTTCAGACGAACACATTTTCAGTTATTTTAGAAAATGTCTTAGACCCTTCAGTGGATATAATGTGAAGCAATGGGGTCCACCACCTCCAAGTCCCAAAATGTGCATACATCCTTCACAAAAGTAATCCATCCGGCTCCAGGGGGATAAACGAAGGCCTTCTGAGGGTAATCCGTGCGGTTTTGTCCTAAAAATATACATATTTAAAACTTTATAAATGAAAATATCTGACTTCCGGCAACGATCGACGCGACAAGTCAGATATTTTCATTTATAAAGTTTTAAATATGTATATTTTTAGGACAAAACCGCACGGATTACCCTCAGAAGGCCTTCGTTTATCCCCCTGGAGCCGGATGCATTTCTTTTGTGAAGGATGTATTCACATTTTGGGACTTGAAGGAGGTGGACCCCATTGCTTCACATTATATCCACTGAAGGGTCTAAGACATTTTCTAAAATAACTGAAAATGTGTTCATCTGAAACAAGATTGACAGATGCATCTCGAACGGCTTGAGGCTGAGTAATGCATGGTTTAAATATCATTTTTGGCCGAACTATCCCTTTAACATGGCTATTATGCAACTGGCTCCAGGTGTTTTCAATCCCATCTGAAATAAGCAGTGTTAACGCATTACAAGTATCATGTAATCAGATGACTTTTTTTTATTCAACGGGTGAAGTAACGCATTGCAAGTAACGTGCATTATGTAATCGGATAACGTTTTTGATGTAATGAGTAAAGGAACTATAATAGCATGTGACATATATTACGTAATCAGATTACTTTTTGACGTAACTGCAAATTACATTCTAATAACACAAATACTTCTATCTACATCCAAAAAAAGTTACTGCAGCTGGAGTAATTTCAGGATAGAAAGAATGGATGGATATTCCGGAGCAATTTCTAACTGGCTGTCGGCCAACTTGGTTTGGAGTTTTAAAAAAATCCACATGCAATGGCTTGATGGCATAGGATGATGCACAGGTGTTCACTGTAGTGGTTGGTGTGTAACTATACCATCAAAACCCATGCTTAAGAAAGAAAATGGCTTTTTGAATAGCTGATTAAGTCAAATGAGGAACTCAAGGACTCAGAGGAAAAGGTTCACAAACAGACATTCTCAGTGAGTTTACATGTCATCGAGAACCCTAGTTCTTGACTCAACCTTAAAGAGCCCTTTATGCCAAAAAGGTTCTACTGTATTGCATAATACTTTCATGTTTAACAGGTTATTTAAAATTTCCCATAAGTGATAGTTTACGAGCTGCTCAATTCATAAAATTGAATTAAAATGAATTAAAACTAAATAAATCAATTAAAACTAAATCCATAAAATGATCCCATGATGATAGAAAAGGTTCTATATGAAGTGCCTGACGGAAGCTTTTAGGGTTCTATATAGAACATTTTCTTCTAAGAGTGACACATTTAAAATGCAATATATTGGGGTTTTGCTCTCTGAATTGTGCACAAATTAAGGTCCAACGTGAGCGACAGAACTGCATTTCATGCATGTTGTTATACAAAATGGAAAATGAATATTTACGCATGCAAAAGTTGTTTTGTATTCCAGCCAGTCTCCAGACTCTTAGTGAAGGCTGTCTTTACATTCCCCTGTCATAGCGAATCATGTTCCTCTCATTTCTCTTACAGACACACACAGTAACCAATAGGAAGACAGCAGTCTGAGCTTCACCTTAGGGGCCGTCTCTGTTTTTGTGCAAGCAGATTGCTGACTTTTATAAGTATGCAGATGGTCAATAGCCTATAATTATTGGCTGTGTGCATATACGGTAAAAACATTTCACAGCTTTATGTCATGTGCATTTATGCATTTGGCAGATGCTTTTATCCAAAGTGACCTTCATTGCATTTAATGGAAATTTAATCAGTTCTTTTCAAAACAAAATTGCAAATGTTTTTAAGAGCTTTCTGTACAAATCTATCTGCAATAATGTGTATGATGGCACAATTTATAAATTGATTTTAATAACTTCCCAGGCAGCAATTGTTACATTTAAGAAATGTTTGTATGAAAATGTAAATTATCTATACAAAGTAGTTTAAAATTACTACATCTTTAATAATTATCCTTGTTATCATTATGTACCTTAATAGCCATATTTATTTGATGGAAATGAAAACAAAGCTGTGTTTGGGATAGACTGTCTGTTCAATAGATTGCAAAATAATGTTTTCCTAGAGATTTTGTTATTTTCAATGTTTCATCAACAATCAACCTGGGCACAGTATAACTCAATAGATGAAACGTCATGATGAGGTCATATGACAATGTCAAATCAAGTCAAGACTGTGATGTGACAAAGTTCAAATACAATTTCAGCTGTAAAGCTAGCAATAAGACAATTGTCAAATGTGTCATCATTACTCAGTTCAATGTTAATGCAATTACTGTACTTGTACTTGCTGCAATACATTTTTAAGTACAATCAACTTGGGTGTGTATTTCAACTTAAATTACATTAAACTGACTTAAAAAAATATGTAGGCTTATATCATATAACTTAAAAATACATTTTAAAATGACAACATGCATTACTAATGAAAGTTAATGAAGCAAACTAGAGACAACTGGTGTTATTATTTAGCTCAATTTACTTCAAGCTTGGCTCTCATCCTTTAAATAGATAAGAATAGTAAGTGTCTTTTAAACCCCAACTGAGCAAGACAAAGGCAACAATGCAGCAAAAATACAAAATGTATAACTACATCCTGTATCTGTACGGGTTTGTTTACAGTATACAGATAATGTTTAATTCAGTTAGCAGCCTACTCCATTCTTAATTTATATTTGTCATGTAAGCAAAACTTGACAAGACAAATATAGCAGCATTCTCTTTGACTTATTGTTCTTCTGTCTAAAGTGAGCAGATAAAATGCGTTCAATCGACACCCCTATACACTCAAAGAACAAACGTTAAAAGAACGTAAAAAGAACGCAAAACAAACCCCAAGCGAAAGAAATCCCGACGCTCCCTAACACGAGCCATCTGTCCGTAAACCCCGCCCGCGTTTCGCTTATGAACAGCAGACAGCGGGGCGCCTGGAAACAGGTTTGAACAGCTCACAGAAACTCTGACTCCACACAGCGCGACTCTTTATTCTTGTCAGGCATTTGTGTGCTTTTCTTTTCTTCGCTCGTTTCGTGATCCGAGGAGCAGCGTCCGGGGCGCCGCCGCACTTTCCTAAAAGTTTGTCCGGAGTAAAAGCCCGTTTGACAGGATAAATCAACAAAAGGAGGAAGAGCGCTGGCGCAAAAGGAGACAACCCGCAGAAGGAAAGTATGGCCGCGCGCGATGCGTCCGCGCTCTTCCTGCTCGCCTTTGGAATATTGGGAGTGAGCGCGCAGTACGGAGACCGCGGCATGTCGATTCCCGAGCACGGCTTCTGCCAGCCCATCTCCATCCCTCTGTGCACGGACATCGCGTACAACGAGACCATCATGCCCAATCTCCTCGGCCACACGAACCAGGAGGACGCGGGGCTGGAGGTGCACCAGTTCTACCCGCTCGTCAAAGTGCAATGCTCGCCGGACCTCAAGTTCTTCCTGTGCTCCATGTACGCGCCGGTGTGCACGGTGCTGGAGCAAGCGCTACCGCCGTGCCGCTCACTGTGTGAGCGCGCGCGTCAGGGCTGCGAGGCTCTCATGAACAAATTCGGCTTCCAGTGGCCAGAGAGTCTCGCGTGCGAATCGTTCCCGGTGCACGGCGGAGAGCTGTGCGTGGGTCAGAACACGTCGAGCGCGCCCGTCAACCCGACGCCAGATGTGACACAAGCGACACCCGACCACAACCGAAAGGGGCGTTTTAAATGCCCGGCGTCGCTAAAAGTGCCGCCGTACCTCAACTACCACTTTCTGGGTGAGGAGAACTGCGGCGCGCCGTGCGAACCCAAAAAACTACACGGGATGATGTACTTCAGCGAGGACGAGCAGAAGTTCGCGAGGATTTGGATCGGGATTTGGTCGGTTTTGTGCTGCTCGTCCACTTTGTTCACCGTCCTGACTTATTTGGTGGACATGAAGCGCTTTAGTTACCCGGAGAGACCCATTATATTCCTTTCCGGGTGTTACACGATGGTGTCCATCGCGTACATCGCCGGGTTTCTGCTGGAAGACAAAGTGGTTTGCAACGAGCAATTCGAAAATGAGTTCCGGACGGTGGTGCAGGGCACCAAAAAAGAAGGCTGCACCATTCTGTTCATGATGCTGTACTTCTTCAGCATGTCCAGCTCCATCTGGTGGGTCATTCTGGCGCTCACCTGGTTCCTCGCGGCCGGGATGAAATGGGGCCACGAGGCCATCGAAGCGAACTCCCAGTACTTCCACCTGGCGGCGTGGGCAGTCCCGGCCATCAAGACCATCACCATCCTGGCGGTGGGTCAAGTGGACGGAGATGTCCTGAGCGGAGTCTGCTTCGTGGGCATCAACAGTGTGGACGCGCTCCGTGGCTTCGTCCTCGCGCCCCTGTTCGTCTACCTGTTCATCGGCACCTCGTTCCTCCTGGCGGGGTTCGTGTCTCTGTTCCGCATCAGGACCATTATGAAGCACGACGGCACCAAGACTGAGAAGCTGGAGAAGCTGATGGTGCGCATCGGCATCTTCAGCGTCCTGTACACGGTTCCGGCCACCATCGTGATCGCGTGCTACTTCTACGAACAGGCCTTTCGCGCGCAGTGGGAACAAACCTGGAGCGCGCAGTCTTGCAAGACCTACGCGGTGCCGTGTCCCGCGCACAACCCGCAAATGAACCCGGATTTCACGGTGTTTATGATCAAGTACCTGATGACACTGATTGTGGGAATCACATCTGGATTCTGGATATGGTCCGGAAAGACGCTGAATTCATGGAGAAAGTTCTACACGAGACTGGCAAACAGCAAACATGGAGAAACAACAGTGTGACGAACTGCTTTTTTTTATCCGTCACTTTTTTTTCTGATGGAAAAACAACTGTTTAAACAGATGTACATAAACATTGTGATTTTTTTGTAAGTATATATTTGTATTTAAATCTCACGTGGATGTTCTTTTTTAATCAAAGGAACTTTTTGGGGGGGACAGACCGTATTGTTTTGGAGATTATTTATGCCTTTTCTCTTGGAATGTTCTGGGTGGGGATCTGTTTTTAAGCCTGTATGTAAAACTGTGTCTTTTTTATCGACATCAGTATTTCCACGGGCAAATATTCAAACTGCTTTTTACATGCAAATAATGCAGAAATAATAATAATGTGTGTGAATTGTGCACCCAGCACTTATGGCTGCAAATAATGGAAAGAATTGAGCTTTAAATTAAAGCTTTGTGACTGAGATTTGTCTGAGTGCAGATGAATTATAGTACTGGAATGTTTAATGGAGGCTGAGGACAAAAACAGTAAGTGCTCATGGTTGATGTGTTCTGGAAAATCTGCTTAACCCAGCATGAACTGGTTTGCTGGTCTCCCAATCTGGTCTGGCTCGGAGAGCAGCAATCTCAGGCTGTTTTAAAATGCTTTTAAGATGTAAAGTCAAGTGCCTTTTTCATTTTGGAGCAGCATTGGGCTCAGGCCTGCACTTTGGTTTAACTCAAAGAAATGTGTACATGTGTTTCTTCAGTCTGTAATGATGCTTCTGAAGGCTTTGTGTTCCCCAATGGCTGTTTTGCACAGAAGTACCTCTAAATATACAGCTAGAACAGGATGGATGGTGTTCGCAATGCACTTCTCAAATAATTTAATGTCTGTATTAGTATCGTAACTAATCCATGAATATGATGTGAAAATTGGCATGTCGACTCTCTGGTGCGAATGTGTGGCGATAAATCGGGCCGATATTTGGCCCTTTTGAGATGGTCATCAGCGATAATCGTGTCCGCTCGTCCTGTTTGTCATTTCCTAAATCTCCCAGCAGGCGTGCTGATGGATAATGCAGTTTGTTTTCAGATTTTTGAGTAATGCTGCATTTCATTTCTGGTTATCGGTATCAACATCAGCCATTAATAACCCCACATCGGTCAAGCGCTACATAGTAATTCACATCAACCTGTTCATAATTCTTCATGGTTTGTCATGTCATCGTGTGCTTTTTTTATGCCCTTTACTGATCATGAGAAAATGTTGATTCTTGATTGTTTATGGCAAATATCTCATGCAAATGAATGTTTTTGTTTTTCCAAAGGAAAATGCACATGGTGATTGCGGAAAGCACTGGCTGATAGAGACCTGCTCTTGAACTCCTGTTCTGTTGAGATGCGTCATGCATGAATCTGACATGTATTTAATCACTCTAGCATTACAGTTTTCTACACCGGTGACATCTGTTATTTTCTGCTTTGTCATACTTCTGTGATACTATCAAAAAAAACTTTATATTTATAGACAATAGTTTATATTATTCACTTCTTTAAAGAATAAACTTCTCATTTGTACAAAATGTTTCTTTGCTTTGGCAAGTGAGTTTTTGATGGATGATTTTTTCTTTTTTGTTTTTGCAAAAATGTAAATCCAGTCATCATTTACTCGCCCTCATGTCGTTCCAAACCTGTAAGATTTTGTTCATCTTCGGAACACAAATGAAGATCTTTTTTTGATGAAATCTAAGAGCTTTCTGTCCCTCCATTGACAGCTACGCAACTACCACTTTGACGTTTCAAAAAGTTCATAAAGAGATCGTAAATCTAATTTTAGATTAGTCCAGTTTAATCCAATATTTCTGAAGAGGCGCGATTGCTTTATATGAAGAACAGATTAAATTTAGGCTTTTATTCACTTTCATCAACTCACATCAGTTGTGGTAAACAGAAGCTCAAGCGTGTTCGCTTGACATGCAAGAACCAATGAGGTTCATCCTCGTGTTACGCAGCACGTTTGAGCTTCAGCAAGAACCAATGAGCTTCATCTTCGTGTTACGCAGCACGTTTGAGCTTCAGCGAGAACCAATAAAGTGATAAAGTGATAAATTCATTTGAGCTCATTCATTTACAATCTCTTTATGAAGTTTTTAAAGCGTCAAAGTGGTAGTTGCGTCGCTGTCAATGGAGGGACAGAAAGCTCTCAGATTTCATCAAAAAGATCTTAATTTGTGTTCAGAAGATGAACAAAAGTCTTACGGGTTTGGAATGACATGGGGGTGAGTAAATGATGACTGGATTTTCACTTTTAAGTGAACTATTTTAAGTGTTTTTTTAATAGTTACCTGGTTTTACTACGAGGCCTGCTTCTGTTTATAATTGTGTTACTTATTATTATGCAATGATTTTTGTCAGATTGAGACAGACTTTAAAAAAAAGTGTTTTGCAGTAACACTTTACAATAAGATTCTGTATTAGCTAATGTATCATGAACTAACAATGTTTTTAATGCATTTGGTCTATGGTAATTCATAAATGGAGTATTGTTCATTGATATCACGTTAGTTCATAATGCGTGAATAAATTAACCTTAACCAAGAGTAAATGCTGCCAAAAAATGTTGCTCGTTGACTATTGCTGTAACTAATGTTGACGTACACAACCTTATTGCAAAGTGTTACTGTGACTTGTGAGATGTTTGGTTATGTAATATAGTGCAGACTGTACTACATATGGCTGCAGGTTGTTTGTGTTATTCAGACAGACCTCAAATGATAATTGTCCTCTGAAGTGTTCAGCTTCTCTCATGTCTAGTGAGAACAAAAACGAATGAGTTGAACAGGTCCAGTCCTGCTTTCTAAATGTTAAGAAACTCAGTACTACATACTGTTACTGCTGACATAATTTTAGTAGACAGTTAGATGGATCCATCATGTTGAATCAAATGGGCACAAAATTTGTAAGTAAAAGTTTAATGATGATCTGAATGGAAATTGAGTTTGGAACCTGGAAACTTCAATGAATTTAAAAAATTGGGATTTACTGGTCTAAAAAAGTAATGTAAAGGAGTCAAATATTGGAGACTTAATGGAAATTTTTATATTTGTTTGGTGCTGCTCTAAATGATTTAATTTTGTGACTAGATAGCACTCTTTGTATGTGCTTGTTTTGAAGTTAAACATGCCCACAAACCATCATTTGTGAACTATCCGTCTGTCAGATATTTTCGTATTTTAAGTATGATCTATTACAAAATGCTTTGGTCTTAAAGCGTGGGAACTCTTAATAATGTGTTTGATAAGTTTGATGTGGTTGTTTCAATCAAGTATGCCTATGCCCTACAGTTCTAGGGGCTGTTCACACAGAAGTGCTATTTTTCCCTTGTTTCCTACACGTCATTTTAAAAATGAGAGGCTCAAGTTAAAAGTCCAACTTTTAAAAAAACGCGTACCAAGTCCTTGTGCTATTTTTCGTTCCTCTGACCTGTGTCTGTTGTTGTTAAGAGTGAACTGACCCTTATGGTGCTTTGACACTGTTGGCAGGGAAACTTTTCCATTTGACTCATGACTTTTTATGTGTAATTGAACGAATTGAGTTTCACAGAAGTGTGTCAATCTGATCTGATCTGAAATGCTGCATTCCTGCAGTTGTGCTTCATTTGTGCAGTGGAATGTCCTGCGCTGGAGAATCAGACGGCAGCGTTCACGAGAACACAGTAAGTGTGTGTCACGTGGCTTCAGACTGGACGACACCCTCCAAACCGGCCCAGATCGGCACAATCATGTTTCCAGTGTTAATGCCACTGCTAAAGTGTTTTGCAGCGGGTACTGGCTTGTTGAACGAGAGTGTGGGCAGGATAACGTGATATGTGTAGAGATGCATGTGAAATTAATCTTTGTAATAAGGCTCTTTCACATGATTCACCTCTGGGCTTCAGGGCAGCGCTCAACACTAGTGTCTCGTGCCTCTTTGACAGTGTCTGTGTTCAGATACTAGCATTTGACTATTTCTATGATGCATAATGTCTGTCCATAGGATGCAAAACTTAATTTTTTCAATTATGCATGAAGTTTATTTACGTAATAATTTGAAGGCAACGGCTTTCCTCACTTTTTTAAAGTTAAGTCAACTGATCACTTTTTACAGTGTTATTAGTATTATTACTGAAATATTGCTTGTGTCTTACCAGTTTAATGTAGCCTATGTATGACTGACAAATATGCCTCACATTCAATTTATTAGCTTGTAATGTTAAAATTGTAGGTTACACTTTATTTCAATGGTTCACTTTAGACATTCTACTAACTAAAAGTAACTTTGCAACTTCATGTCAACTAGCAGTCATTAGAGTATTAGTACACTGTCTGCTTAATATCTGATAACTCTTGTTTTAGGCTCCCCAACAGACAGACTATAACTTTGCAACTACGTCTCAACTTATGCTACTAACCCGAACCCTAACACCTAACCTTAACCTGACAGTCTACTAGTCTACTAGCCTACTCTAATGAGAGTTAGTTGACATGTAGTAGCAAAGTTACTTACTTACTAGAATGCCTAAAGTGGACCATCGAAATAAAGTGTAACTATTATGCACAGTAATGACCTAAACATAATATATTTTTTGTAATACGCCTTCTTGACTTCCCTATGTTCAAACAATACGTCTTCCAATGCTTGTACAAACAGTTTTTTAAGTCAACTTAAAGGGATAGTTTCTCCCAAAAATTAAAATTCTGTCATTAATTACTTGCCCTCATGTTGTTACAAACTCGTACGACTTTCATTCATCTTCAGAACACAAATTAAGATCTTTTTGATGAAATCTGCTTTCCCTCTATTGACAGCTACGCAACTACCATTATGGCGTTTCAAAAAGTTCATAATGAGATCGTAAAACTAATCCATGTGAATTGAGCGGTTTAGTCAAAATTATCTGAAAACACACGATCGCTTTATATGATGAACAGATTGAATTTAGGCTTTAATTCACATTCATCAACTCACACATCAGTTGTGGTAAACAGAAGCTCAAGCATGTTCACTTGACATGCGAGAACCAATGAGGTTCATCCTCGTGTTACGCATCATGTTTGAGCTTCAGCGAGAACCAATGAGGTTCATCCTAACACAGTCTCATCCCAAGAAGTCATATAACTGACGTCTTGGGACGTCTTTTGACCATACGTCAATATCCGCCTTTTTAGGGTACCCTTAAACGTTGGTTTATGACGATCCTGGGACGTCATACAACTGACGCTTTACCTTTAACGTCAGTTAGGTGACGGGGTAGGTTTAGGGGTAGGTTTAGGTCTGGGGTACAGTTATAGGATCCGATAACGTCATCTAACCGACGTTTAAGGGTACCCTAAAAAGGCGGATATTGACGTATGGTCAAAAGACGTCCCAAGACGTCAGTTATATGACGTCTTGGGATGAGACTGCGCTGTTCATCCTCGTGTTACGCATCATGTTTGAGCTTCAGCGAGAACCAATGAGGTTCATCCTCGTGTTACGCAGCACGTTTGAGCTTCAGCAAGAACCAATGAGGTTCATCCTCGTGTTACGCATCATGTTTGAGCTTCAGCGAGAACCAATGAGATTCATCCTCGTGTTAAGCAGCACGTTTGAGCTTCAGCGAGAACCAATGAGATTCATCCTCGTGTTACGCAGCACGTTTGAGCTTCAGCAAGAACCAATGAGAATCATCCTCGTGTTACGCATCATGTTTGAGCTTCAGCGAGAACCAATGAGATTCATCCTCGTGTTACGCAGCACGTTTGAGCTTCAGCAAGAACCAATGAGGTTCATCCTCGTGTTACGCAGCACGTTTGAGCTTCAGCAAGAACCAATGAGATTCATCCTCGTGTTACGCAGCACGTTTGAGCTTCAGCGAGAACCAATGAGATTCATCCTCGTGTTACGCAGCACGTTTGAGCTTCAGCAAGAACCAATGAGATTCATCCTCGTGTTACGCAGCACGTTTGAACTTCAATAAAGTTGTTCTCACGCATCAAGCAGGTTCGGTTGACCTTGTGTTTATGTTCGCTGAGTAATGTTTAAATGTGAATAAAAGCCTAAATTTAATCTGTTCATCATATAAAGTTTGAGCTTCAGCAAGAACAAATGAGGTTCATTCTCATGCATCAAGCAGGTTTGATTGGCAAATTAAAACGCTGTCAGAATGACAATGACTCTTGTGGCACTAAATGTCTGTTTAAACTGGAGACTTTTCACGGTAGAAACATGCAATTGACATGAAGGGCCGTCTAGAGAATATATGCTTCATATGCAGACTTGCTCTCATGTAAACAGCAGGACTTGTGTTTGTGTTATAAATGGACGTGCCATTACATTTTTCCAGGCTGGAAACCCTTTTCCGGTTGTCTGTAGAAAACTCGCCACCTCATGGAAAATGAAAACCACAAAGATATTAAATTACAGCCTGTTAACTCGAGGAATTTCTCCTCTGACTGTTCCCCTGTAGAGTTTAACTTCTGAAGCAAACACAAAAGAATAAGTCCTGTATAAGGATATAATGAACAAGTATGCACAGTTCCTGTCTGATTCAGAGTCTAAATATTTTTGGGGTATAATTATCTGATTAGATATTTTAGGAGACACTATTAAAGAGCCTGAGATACTTTGCCAAAATACTTCATCAAGGATGTTTTCTGTGGTATATTTGGCCCCAGAATACTTCAAAATTGCATCGGATAAACACAAATGGATTTAAAAACTTTTGTGGATTTGCCGGATGGGGTAGTTGAAGATGTTGATGGCTGCTTCATCACTCAGATCCTATTTAGTTTCGTTTATCTTTGGGGCCGATTACATGACACCATTTTCAACTAAGAACTTTTTTTATTTACAACAGTGTTTTTGGGGCTTGAAAATCCAAACTTTCAAAAACAGGTTTTTGTGTCTGAGTAAACTACAAAAACGTGAATTTGTGAAACCGGTGACGTCGTGCGCATGTGTATTACATGTTTAGTCTATAGGCGTGTAGTGTTTCTTTACAAAGTGACATCGCCAACTACTGGCCTGCCAGCAGAATACCGCGTTTTAGTTTTTTAAGCAGATCCGTGAAACAGAGATAATTTTAACAATGTTGACGTCTGTAAGCAAACAAAGCGAAGGGAAAAACTTTTCAACTTTTAGGACATTGTTGTCACCTAAACACCCTTAAATACAAGTGAAAAGTGCTTTTGCAAACATGGATTTCTTCATGTAAAGCTGTATTTTCTGTGTTCAGCATACTTGTGTACTTTCTGTGGTATGTATAGAATGCATTGTTGAAGAGCTGCAGTATGCGATTAAAGACTGAGCTGTTTTTTTACTGCCTTTCTTTTTATCATTTAAATCCATGTTGATATTTGTGCAGCGATTCTCAAGTGATCATCATCAGGCCGCTCCGTAATTAAAGTTTCCTTTAGCCTGCGGGGAAATAATGACAAGTAATACAAACCATCCCCCTCCCTCCATACAGAAGATGCCCGTTCTTCTGTTTTAGGAATAAAAAAATCTATAATGAATATTAATTTTTTGCAGCCTGTGTTCCCTATGTGAACAAAGCTACCTGGAATTAATTTGTACAATTGTGCCACAGGCAGATCCACTGCTTATGCCAAGTTCAATGTTTCTTCAGTTTTGCCATTAAAAATTATTATTTTATGTTGTACGGGGGACCTGCTTTGCTGTGCACATCTTAGTTCTCTGTCTGATCATCATGATGTTAACACCATCTTTAATGTCATAAGATCTTCACAAAAAACAAGGACTATGTTCTGAATGGAATTGTAGATTATTTCTTACTAATTTTTGCTCTGTATATACGGTTGTTTATATTGCGTCCGTTTATCATCTTGGAAGGAGATTATGTGAGATTTATTTTGCATTTTTAATATATTTCTGTGTAAAATGTCTGGTCTTTTTGTCAGTTCACTAATAAGTAAAGAAGGAGATGTTAAACATCACAGCAATAATAATTTGGGTTCATTCTATCACACTGGAAATTGAAAGTCAAGCACAGAGCATTGTGGGATACAGTATTTCACACAGTCTGCTCTGTTTAATTTGAGTGCATTGCATCTGTGATTATTATGCACATACAGAAAATGTTCACTACTGTGTAAAAGTTTAGGGTTGGTACGATTTTATAATGTTTTTATGTTAATGTTTTATAATGTCTCACCAAGGCTGCATTTACTTGATTAAAAATACAGTAAAACTGTAATATTGTGAAATAATATTACAATTTAGAATTTCTATTTGAATATGTTTTAAAATGTAATTTATTTCTGTGATCAAAGCTGAATTTTCAGCATCATTACTCCAGTCTTCAGTGTCACATGATCCTTCAGAAATCATTCTAATATGATGATTTGCTGCTCAAGAAACATTTATTATTATTATTGTCGATAACAGCATTTGCTGATTAATATTTTTGTGGAAACCATGATACACTACCTCTCCAAAGTTTTGGGTACAAATTTAAAAACAACTAAAATGTAATCATTTAAATGAATACTTCAGCAAGGATGCATTAAATTGATTTAAAAAAAATGACAGTAAAGACAGACAAACATAATGTATAATGTGTATTATATAAAATGTATATAATGTAATTATATATGTTATAATTGAGTGGCAATAATAATTGAGCAGGTGACACTGAAGACTGGAGTAATGGTGCTGAAAATTCAGCTTTGAATCACAAGAATACATTACATTTCAAAATATACTCAAATAGAAAACAGCTATTTTAAATTATAACATTATTTTACAATTATACTGTTTTTACTGTATTTTTGATCGAATAAATGCAGCCTTGGTGAGCAGAAGAGACTTTTTTCAAAAACTTTAAAACAAAAATTGGTACCACTATATAGTTTAGGCCAGGGTCCAATTCTCATTATTAACTATGCACTTGCTTTTTAGCATAATGGCTGTTTATTACTACTTATAAAGCACATATTAATGACTTATTCTGCATGACCATATTCTACATCCCTAAATCCTACCCAATTACTCAATACCTAAAATTAACAACTACCTTGTCATGGTTTGCAAACAACTACCTTGCAAAAGTCATGGTTAACAGTTAGTTAATATAGTGAGAATTGGACCCTAATCTAAAGTGTGACCAAAAAATTGTACTGAACCTAATCTTCTGCGCTAGTGTACATATTGTGCACTTGCAGCATGCAAGTATTAGTCCGAGTAGTGCTCTATTTTAAACACAGTCTGCCTTTTTAGCAACTAAGAGGATTGAGTAACTGTTTGATCGGTTTAATGGCTCCATTATAGTCTGCTGTTTGCAATATCTGGAAAACGTATAGCGCTCTAGAGAATTCGGAGAAGGCGACGCATGGCCACTGTTCCCTAGAGTGCTGCTGTTGATTCCTCTGCACAAATGGCAATTAAGAGCTGTGATTCAGTGTGACGGCGCTATCAAAGATTTCTGCTGCAAAGCCCCTTCCTGAGGAGCCGAGCGGGCCCCTAATGAGCTGTCAATCAAACCCCGGGGCTGAGGGAGCCAGAGGTTTTTATCTTCGCCTCATCTGCACATGTTTTTTGTCCTTCATGCTGTTCCTTCCATCCCCCAGATGAGGGATATTTTCTGCTTTCCTCATAAATATCCATAATACCACGATTCTCAGTGGATTAGTTGAAGTTTTACTGTGTGAATCACAGCATATATGACATCATGGGGCACTTGTTTTTAAGGTGGAAACAAGGTCAGATTCACATTACGGTCTCATATAAAATAGTTATGTTTTGATTCGGAATACTGCATGCATAGGCTATATATTTATGTATTGTGAACATTAATAATATGCAACACTTTCTAAACAATTCCTAACACTACGGTTTAATTTGTCAATAGTGAATGCATTAACTAACAATGAGTAAATATATTTGTATTAACCTGTTTTAATGCTTGTTGATATAAATGTTCATGTTTATGTTAGTTCACAGTGCATTGAATAATGACAACAGATACTTTTGATCTTAAAAATCTAGTTGTGAATGTTGAGATTAATATTAACAGTAGCACTCTAAAAAATGCTGGGTTGTTTTAACCCAACTTTGGGTCAAATATGGACAAACCCAGCGGTTGGGTTAAATTTTTTAATGACATTTTTAACCCAACGTTTGGGTTTGTCCATATTTGACCCAAAGTTGGGTTAAAACAACCCAGCATTTTTAGAGTGAACTATCATTCTTCATGTTTACTATGTTAACAAACAAAACCTTTTTGTAAAGTGTTACCAAAATATGATAAATTATTGTAAAGTATTTTTATTATGAAATAAAACTAAAAGGCTTTCATGGCTGTAACATAATGCGAATACTGTATGTTCATTCTGTTGCTGTGTTTGTGTCTAAACAGATGATGCACACAAAATCCTATATACCAGTTGGTAAGTATTATAAAAAACACTTTCTAATTTGTATTATGTTTTGTGTTTGAAAGTGTCCTCACAAGTAATTATTCACTTCAGTCACACACTTATAAAGTCTAATATTGTTGTATCAGATAAAGTATATGCATGTCTCAAATGCTGCAAGATCTTCTTCTGTAATGTCACTTTTCTCTGTGATGTGTGAGTCTCAGTGTGTTTGAATCAGCTGGTGTTTTGTTGATTTTTAGTTGGATTTGCAAGCCCCTGCCCCTTTTGTCTCAAAATGTATAGTGCCCTTTTCTGATAATTGTAAATAATAATAATAATTATGAATATTATAATAAATAACAATACACATACACACCCTTGCCACTAACAATAATAATACAAACAAATATTATATTTTAAAAAAAATTGGCGGAGAAGTGGTAGGCGGAGTTTCCTTTGCAGCGCCTCGTGCGCATTTAACGGTTCTGGCACGCACTATATTACGCAGCGCGGCAGTTCGCGCGAATCTTCAGACGAGCAGCAGGTAACGTTAAAGCTAATACGGAAAATTACATTTATCCTACCATCACCATGCTACTCTAAAAGTTGCGGCAGCATGCGAGTTATTCTTAACTATAATAAAAGTATAACTCGATTTCAGACGCATTCTGAGTGACAATGTCATTCGTTTTTATCCAAGGAATAAAAGTGCAAGGGGAAATACATCTAGTTAAATGAAATCTTAAGTCCATGTCCAACTCTAAATTGTAAGGAACTTATATCTTTGATTTTAACGCTTTACAATAAGGTTCATTTGTTCACTCATGTATGAACTAACATGAACTAACCATGAGCAACACATTTGTTACTGTATATCTTAGTTAATAATACAACTGTTCATTGTTTATCCATGTTATGTCACTAAGATTAATAAATGCTGTAGAAAGGCAGTTCATTGTTAGCTAATGTTAACTAATTTAACTAATGAAACCTTTTTTGTAAAGTGTTACTGATTCATGATAGCTGATTCTGTCTTTCATACATATAATACATACATTAAATTTACAACATCAACAAAACTAAAAATTAATTTTCCATAATTACCTCCTTGATTCTCACTGTTTTGTTTGGTAAAGTAAATAATATTTAGTCATATTATCATCATTTCCCTATTTTCATTTGATGTGTTATACATTCTAATAATTGTATCAACATATTTTCTTAGAATGCCAAGGAAAGAAAAAAAAATAAAGAAAGAAAAAATCAAGGAACTCTCTGATGCAGCCAAAGGAAGCCTCCCTCTCACAAGTTGGCTGAAAAGAGAGAATAAAAATGCAGGTACTGTTAGATTAAATGTAAAAAAAATTTAGTGCCCTTTTTGGTCCCTCCGCCCCTGCCCCTGAGGAGGTCTGTGCACGCCACTGTGTTTCTAGATATTTCTCTCTCTCTCTCTCTCTGTGATTTGTGGGAGTCTGTTGTTTAACTTCCCTCTCTTGTGCGCATTAAACGAGCGTCTGAGGATGCTCTGCGCTGAAATGAATGAGCACTCCTTTCTCAACGACTCTCACCAAATCCAAATTCAGTTCCCGTTGGCGTTCACACTGGCTCTCAGTCACACTTCGGCCGCTCTCTCCTGAGGAAAAACAAGATGCGACGAGAGATAAAAGGAAAAGGAAAGACACGATAAAATTCAATTATTCCAGAGTCCATCATCACGTTGTGTGTGAACCTGTGAGAGTGTGTGAATCTGTGAGAGTGTGTGTGAAGGTTGGGCTGAATTTATCTACTCATGCATGAAATGTTTTTAATGGAGGACGCATTTGAATCTGCTAAAAATAAAAAAAAACTGCTAAAGGATGAAAATTTTTAAAAAATTGTGCAGTAGTTTCATGAGTTAATGGGCAGTAGGAAGATTCCGGGATGTTAGGGCAGAAGGTCATGTATGAAAAATTGTTGATATGATTTTCACGATGATTTTCCAGACAATATGGAATTAAGCAACATTATTGATATTGAAATTAGTGAAACAATCTTTGCATTGATTGATTGATTGATTGATTGATTGATTGATTGATTGATTGATTGACTGGCTGATTGATTGAAGTAAATTATTTGCTTGTTTGACAAATCACATTTTTCTGCTCACCATTCTGGTGTGAAACTTTTCACAACCCAAGCCTTCATTTTTCACATGGAATATCCTTTATCACTGTGAAATTAGTCATGTTATGGTAGTAAATCAGTGGTGAATGCCATTCTGCTTTGGATTTGGCTTTGACCGACACACATTCTACTCATGTCAATCTTCGAGAATGAAAAATGACTCCTTTTTTCTGTGAGCAGAATGAATCGTGCCGTCCTGCTGAAGTCTGCCATGTTTAGATGAGGCGCACGGGGCCTTTGTGTATTAGAGACTCACTTCAAGAGCTCCTCTAATGCGAAACACAGAGGCTGAGTATAAATATATAGCCCAGCACCGCATTTTGTAACATGCTTCTCCTGCCAAGACACTGAAGGCGGGAGCTAATGAGAACCATGCTGGAGGATGCTGGGAAGGGCCGAGGGAAGGACAACTTTATACGACTTATTCCCAAACAGCCTTATTAGCCAAAGCAGAGGTTGATGTTGTTCATGTGTATTCGACATGGGAAAAGCAGCTGCCGCCGTGTGTGAGAACGTATACCGGCAGTCTGGGCGAATATTTGGATCGGACTTTTACGATGTGCCGAACTCCATCCACCATTTTCTGACGTATTGCTGCTGCTTGGGGTTCATGAGGGTTTGCTTTGTCAGAGCTGGTGGAGCGTCTTTACTGTGGTTCAGCCACAACTACTATATCTGTCAGTGGCCCGTCAAACACGCTGAATTAACACCGACAAGTGCCAGTCTTTACCCAAAGTAACACTTCCAGGTCATGATGCATCCTAAAATCAAAAGAGTAATGTCAATATATTTTAAATATTTCCAGTGTCGACTATGAAACTATGAAAAAAAATAAACTTAATAAAGCTGACATAAAATAAAATATAAATATTATATGAAAAGTTTAAATGAAAACTATAACTGAAATAAAATACATTTAAGTACTAAAATTACAAAAACTAGAAAAAAAAAACTAAAACTAAAGAGCAAATTAGAAATATTAAATAAATAGTAAAAAATGACAAAAGTAGCCTACATAGCAAAATTACATTACACAAACTTAAACTAGAATTAAAATTAAAACTGAAAATATAAAAAATAAAAGCTATATTAAATATAAAAATATTAATAAATACGATACAATAATAGTAATCTGGAATTTCCCATGATTGTCTCATGCAGTGGACAGATGTGTAACTCTTTAATATTTCTAAACAGGTTCCATTTTCTTTAAATGGAACATAATTCCTCATTTCTTTCTGTTGAATCTGGGTTGAAATATGACCTGGACGTTTTCTTGACAGGTTTGGTGAGACTCGCCCAGACACAGATTCTCTCTGCCGAGTTTCTCTCAGTAATATTTTTTTCTGGCAGGGTCGGGCTGAAACGTTTGGCCACGGTGGAGAGAGATTAAGTGGCTTCAGGGCGTCTTAACATTTTGAGAGACTAAAGACAGCGCCAAGGACCGTGTTTAGCATACAGAACACTATAGTCTCGAATGTGATTCAGGTCACTGAAGTTCTGACCCGAGTGAATTCACAGAGAGTGAGAACTTTATCATGTAGGCCTACCTAGCACATCAATGGGTCATTTATAGCATTTGCTGTTATAACACAAAGTATAATTGTACGTTTTATCTTCAGTGAAATTAGAATTTTTAATGTCCTCAATTTTAATTTTCAGATGAGCAAATCCTCTGTAAACATGCATTAATTACATTCACCGACAGTTCTTAAAGGCGATAGTTCACCCAAAAATGAAAACTAAACTGTTATTAATTACTCACCCTCATGTCGTTCCAAACCCGCAAGACTTTCGTTCATCTTCAGAACACAAATGAAGATCTTTTTGATGAAATCTGAGAGCTTTCTGTTCCTCCATTGACAGCTAAGCAACTACCACTTTGATGCTTCAAAAAGTTCATAAAGCGATCGTAAAACTAATCCATATGAATTGCCGATTTCTCACGCTGAAGTGTGAACCCGGTCGGTCAAAGCCAGCAAGATGAGTTTATCTATAGATCTGTCTGTTGAACCGCTCGTGATCGATTAGTTTTACCGCAAATTAGCTAAAATATCCTGTAATCTAGAGCGAGCGTGCATGCGAGACAGATGTTGAGCTCCTAACCGCGCAAGCGCACGATGTCAGAGAGGTAAGCGAGCGAGAGATCTTGCGCGTGCAGCCAAACCCCCCTCAAGTTTGGTGCAGTTGCAAAATGATACCAGCTACTTCTTTTTTTTCTACGTCGTTTTCTTTTGTTTTATTGGCGGTAGTCCGGTGTTCCCCTTTGTGTTTGGCGGTTCCGCAGGAAATTAGAGAAAATAGAGGAGTCAAAGGTTATATGACGCCAATGTCTTCGAATTAAACTATACATTTCTCCGGATTTGAAAGTTGGTGGAAACTGTCGGGATAATGCAAGTACATATCTCATAGAAATATATAACATAGATACAGTTAATTTTGCTATTTTTAAAGCAGAAAAAAATACATATTGTGCCTTTAAATTGATTACTTCATCGACACGACAGCCATCGGCACTGATCCTCAACACACTCGTCTCCGTACCGGCGGGATGACTCCGACCTCCAATAAGATGAACTGTATAATATTATGAATGTTCTGATCCAATCTGACCTCTGACCTGTAATGCTGCCTGGATCATAATCACACACTGTTCGTTCGTTGGCCAGAGGAGAACTGGGCCCGACTGAGCCTGGATTCTCCCAAGGTTTATTTCTCGATTCTGTCACTGATGGAGTTTTGGTGCCACTGTTGCCTTGGCTTTTGGCTTGCTTAGTTGGGGACATTTAATATTCAACAATATTATTGATCTGCCTTACTTAAGGTGGACGATGACGCAATTTTCTTCTAGAAACAAACTTGTTGTATTATTTTCATGTTATCACTGTGAAGCTGCTTTGATACAATCTGTATTGTAAAGGCACTATATAAAAGTGACTTGACTTGATTACTACTACTACCCCCCCCCCCCCCCCCCCCCCGCCCCCCCGCCCCAATGAAATGTATCAAAGTTCTGCTCGCGACCGCAGGCTCATTTTACATTAACCAACACTCTCAGTGTACGTTTTTCTCTTTTAAGAAAATGAGAATAAAAAACGGCTAGCATTAATTACCGATGAATGCAGTTTTATTTTAGTATTATATACATTTTTGTAATTTTGTTGTGTGTTTTTGTTATTTTTGTGTTTAAAAAAAAAAGATCTAGCACTTTACAATGAAGTTCAATTTGCTAATGTTAATGTTAACTTTCATTTCAGCATTTAATAATACATGACTAAAATCAAATGTTGTTTTTTTTTAACATTATTTAATTGACCTGTACTAACATGAACAAACAATGTTATTTTAGTTGGTGTTTAGTTTAGATGCTGGTTGGGATGAAATGCTCATCACATACTTTCTCCCCACAACAGCTTGTACGTTTTCATTCTGAGAAAAAAATAATGTCATTATTTCTCAGTCCTATTAGTCATTATTTCTCAGTTTATTATAAATAAAGCAAACTCAGGTAATCCACATGGAAGTAACAGAGTGCAAACCAGGACAATACCCGACAATGAACTGAACATAAGGAGGAACTCAAATACACAGTGATAACAAATTAAATGACGAACAGGTGTGTGTGATGGCATCCGGAAACTCAGGCTTCTTTACGATAATCACTCAGTGTTTGTGCACAAAGTTCCCTTGCGAAACTGATTTCGGACAGACTTCTGAGGCAGCGTAACTGTTCAATGATCTAAAGCAAATTAGAGCGAGCTTTGATGAGAACTAAACAAATATTGAATTACTGAAGTCATTTCTCGCTAGAAATGACATCAGAAGTGGAAAACGTTGGTCAACTTTTGACCACCAACCACAAATTTCAGACGTCATCTTTCTTTTTCTATCTCAACTGTCACAGAATGGAACGTATAGGATTTTAGGATCTTCAGAAATCGATCATGAAGCTTACATTGAATTTGGACAGGCCTTGATGCCTTCCAACCTTAGAATCTGTCCTCCGAAAGGAAGCAGTTTTAAGTTTTTGGGTGAGTGGCGGGAAACTAGAACAAAGACAACAGATAACTGAAGAGAAACAAACCAAAAGACCATGAAAATAAAACAGAACACACAGAATATGACAACCTCATTCATGGAACAGTTTTTTGTGGAAACGTTTTAGTTGGAAGTTCATTAACATTTTTGTAAATTTGACATTAAAATCCCATAATGTTTGCGAAATGGAATGTTCCCAAAATGTTCGCATAACCAATAACCAGAATTGACCTGCAGTCAATCATTTTATCCCATAAAACTCATCCCTCACTCAAGCGTACTTAAGCGATTTTCCTTGAAAAAAAAACATTCACGCCTTAAAATATCTTGAAAGTAACTCGACACCCAAGCCTCATTTAGTATACGCGGTTCTATGAATCTGCAAATGAGCCCCGCCTCCACTCACTCACAGCAGCTCTGAGATCCACTAGTTGATGATCACACGTTGACCTGATTGGTTACATGGTCGTTTGTGACGTCAGAAACACCAGCGATTTCAAACCGCGTTTTTGAGTTAAGGAGAAAATATGTTAAAAATGTTAAAATTTCAACATTTAGGCTGGTTTCTCAATTGACTGCCATTCAAATTCAGATGTGTATTTTGATGAGAAAAGACTTGCAATTACATTAAAAGTCCAATGGTTATCCTGCTTTATCTCATCTGAATACACGGATACTTTTCAAAGGCTGTCAATGGAGAAAGATGTCACTTTCAATCCTCTATTATCAACATCCTCCTCACAGTAATTATTCACAATGGGATGTTTGTGTGTGATGGCAGAAATACGCAAGACAGTACGCCATGGAGACCCTGGAGAACAGTGGGTGAACAGTCTTCCTCATCATTTATCAGATATTTTTCTTAATCATAAAGTGTTTGCACATTTTTGACCTGCCAATGATGTTGTAAACAACTTTTAGCGGTCACATTTGTTTATTCCTTCGAGAACAGGAATGTTTAAGCACTAACTAAGTCTTGGTGGTAGCAGCTGAAGTTCTTCACTGGTTTTATTTATTTATGTATTTGTTCAGCCACAACCATACGCTCTCCAATAAATATGCTTGTGTTGTGAAAGCAGCAGTTTGGCTCTTGATTCTTATAAACCATCAACTTGGCTACTGAGTAGTAGTGCTCCTAAACAATTCAAGGCAATGCTACTACACTGCATGATCAATTTTGCTGAACACTTTTGCTGCTATTAATAATTTTAGATGTAATTACAGACTGTAATTACAGAAATTATAGATGTAATTAAAGAAACTAATTACAGCTGTAATTATATGCAGGTATTTTTAAAAATATAAGTACAATGTAAAAACATGTTTTGTACACAGTGAGTGCATTGTATCAAATGATTAATTTAAATGTTAGAACATAGTTAAAGACATCTAATTTAAAGTGGGACCGCATTATTAACTGGTTATGGGGGGGGGGTCATTTTTTAGCAGCATCGCAGTTGCTTTGCATATTTTTTAATGCTGCAACTTTAATTTAAAATTATTGTATGCCATAATTAAAAATTATATATCCCTCTCTCTCTCTCTCTCTCTCTCTCTCTCTCTGTTTGTAGCATTGGAAATTGAGTCAGATCATGAACTGATTAAGTTCATTAATTCAAGCCATAGCTACACCATAGTGTGTATTAAAAACTATTATATTTAACGAGCAGTATTTAAATAAACATTTATTTACCAAACAAACAAAACAAAAAGAGTTTATATGGAATATTATATGGAAAATATTTAGTTTCTATAATATTAAATTATTATTATTATTTCTATTTTTTTTCTATCTATTTTCTAATAACTTATTTATTTAAAACGTTTATTTATTTATTTATGTATTTATATATTTTGTAAGTTAAATCTTATTTTATTATTATTCATTAATTTTAGCATTTTTACACTGTTTTCTCTAAGTGAATCATTTATTTTAACCAGTTTATTAAAATTAATTGTCTGAATAAACTGACTGACTAAAATTAATCAACTGTCCCAACACTATTTGAGAAAGAGAGACTCTCCGAGAGTGTGTTTTTTCGTAAACTGGAAGTCTTGATACTTTTAGTTACTCTGGTATAGCTAACCAGGGCTGCGTTCAGCGCCGACAAAACGTTGCAGAACGTTTTTTAAACAGAAACGGTGACGCGTTGAACGCACTGTTGTGATGACGCAAGAGTTGCAACTACGGCAGCTGAGAAGGCTTTTTGTGTTCTTTGTGAAGAATTTTCGGAGCCTGATGAAGTCGGTATAAAAATGTTTAATACTACAAAATATGCCCGATGTTACAGTTACTGCACTTGCCGCCCAGAACACAAGAGAACATCCCAATCGAGTGAAGGGATTTGTGGAAACTGAAATGGAAGCACATCTTACCTAATAAAGACTAAAACACATCTATTTAGCCTCACATAGGGCTACTGACTTTATTTGTGGTTCATACTGTTTTATTAATACCCTGTATTTTCTTTCTCATTTTTAGAAAAAAAGCACTTTACATGCATTGTTTATTTCTATGCCAAATGTCACACACTTGCAATGAAACTAAAAATATAAACAACTACATCATTATGTTGATATCCTATATTTTTACAATAATACTTACGACAAACATGTCTTCTAATATCCTCAGTTGTTGCGTATCGAACACATTTGTAAATTACTTCCATTGTGCGAGTTCACTTTAATACCGCATGCTTTATATACATGTTGCTGCTGATTGGACTGCAGTTCTGACACGCCCACCAAACAAGAGAAAACGCATCTCAAACCCCGTTGCAAACCGGTGCACGCCGTTTCCAGGAAACATGACGTTCAACCCGGAAACCGTAGCAAAACGTTGCGCACCGTTGTGATCTTGAACGTGCCCCAGGCCAGGTGTTTCAGTTTCATTGTCCAACCCCTGTGCACATACACATACAAAAATAAAATAGGGCCCAATATGCTGAGTTAAGGTGAAGGAATTTTCCGTCTTATTTTTTCACAGATGTTTTGCATTGTGTTGTGTTTTAGGATTAAAGGAAACGTCCATAAACACAGAAACTAAATATTTTCCAAATACACATATTTATAATATAAATTTCTCACAGTATATGGGGTCTTTATATGAAAATATGTGATATTTAAGGCTTTGCAACAACTTGAGGGAGAGTCGATAATGACAATATTCACACATGAACTGTTTCTATAGGCGATGCACATGAGATGTTAGTGACCTCTGACCTCCCTCACACAACCGACAGGAAACGAGACACTCTCTCAGGGTCAAGACGCCCCGGGCTCGACCTGTTCCTGTCGACGGTGAGCGTGTTTCCCCCGCTCCCAGCCCTCGACCTCCTGAATCTCTGTTTGCGAAATAGGACACACAGAAAGCTTCTTTTGTCTGTTCTGTCTGGCAAGCACACACAAGCCATCTCGCTGGAACCCGAGTCTCTTCCCTTCAGTGTTTTTAATTAAAGGATTTTTATTTTAATTCCCCTCAGCATCCTGTCTTGGATCAGATCTCAGCTGCGTTTTCCAAATCCAAGCGCTATTTTGTTCTCACGAAACGTTCCCTGATTGTAGAAACAGACTTTCCACTGGATTATTTTAGGTTTTGGCAAATTGTCATACGTTTATATGTGTTTGTGTGGATGCAGTGTTGAGGAAGCTATTTTTAAATTAGAGCTTTGCAAGCTATACAAGCTAATCATAATTCAAAGCAGATCAACTATACAGTCAACCATCATTTTGGAGAAAAGGAAAAAGTAGTTTTACAACAATAATTTGTTAGTATGATGAGGGCCTCATTTTGCGTCCAAAATAAAGCATCAGTTCATCTTGGGAATGACAGATACAAGTCCTTCACAGTGACCAGAGGGATTTTCCTATTCCAGGACAGTGTCCAGGTCACTATATGATGCTGGTGGAGGAAAACGTTTTCTGACTCGCTCCTCCAAAACACCTCAATAATATTCAGATCTGGTGACTGTGCAGATCATGGCAGATGTTCAACTTCACTTATATCTTCATCAAACCATTCTGTCACAAGTCTTGCTGTGTGTATTGGTGCATGATCATGCTGATACACGGTTGGAACATCAGGTGCTCATGATCCTCCAGAAAGGTTCGGTAGTCCTCGGGAGTGACGTGTCCATCAAACACAGTGCAGGATTGTCATGATATTGCAGCTCAAACCATCACTGATCCACCCGTGCTTCACTCTGAAGATTGGCCACCAGGCATATATAGATATGAAACCTCCAACACTACATTGGCCAGTGTTTCAGTTTCATTGTCCAACCCCTGTGTTACAGTATTACACTGTAAGCTTAAAAAAGAAAATGTGTGTGCTGCCTTAAAATTTTAAGTTTAGTCAACTTGATAAAGATGCAAAAATCAGATCCAGCGTTCACATCCGGTGTAAAGATGTCCCAATATAAAAACCAAACCACCAACGCAGGAAGCAGTTTTGCATAATCCTGTTAATCTAATTGCTATGGCTTGTGGGTGAAGCCCACAGATACTGTACGAGACCCCGACCGAGCGTGATGTCATCTGCTTCTGCTTCTCAGCTTGCGGATCGTTCACCTTTAAGTGCTTTCCAATATGTTTGCAGATCAAAAGGCGGTTTCACTAGAGCGGCAATAATCAGCCCTCGCTGCTGGGGGCCGGTGTGTGTGTGTGTGTGTGTGTTGATGTGGAGGGGATATGCAAAGGGCTTCTGGCATTTCCAAAGATAGCCAGGCTGACATTTCTATTTACTTTGATGTTAATAATCCCTCACAAGTTCCCGAAAGCCAACTGATGTTGTGTGTGTGTGTGTGTGTGTGTGTGTGTGTGTGTGACTGTGTATGTGTGTGTTTGTTTGTTTGTAAGAATAGGTAGAGTTTGAGGGGATGCCTTGGGCCCAACATTTGTTCATTATTTGAGTGTGTGAATAAAATTCATGATGTTTAAATGGGTTGAATCTTAAAACACAGACCGTTTAAATAGTGTTTTGCTGTTGCATTCTTAATGTATCTTTAACACATTTACACTGTTGCTCTCTGCACCTGTGAAGTAAAAAGTCTGTGAAAACAAATGTTATTTCTGCTTCACATGACCAGTTATTTTAGTATCATAGTAATTTTGTTGATTTTGTACGGAGCCCCCCTAGTCCCACTTTGTCAGAAAAATGTATTATAACTATCTCGTGGCCTCAAGATAGAGATACTATCTTGAGGCCACGAGATAGTTATAATACATTTTTTTGACAAAGTGGGACTAGGGGGGCTCCGTAATTTTGTCATTTTTATTAGTGTTTTTTTTTTTTCAAGTCTATAGTTTTAGCTATTTTTATTTCAGGTTTTTGATATTATGAAAATGTTATCTCTGAATGTTTAAAAAGTACAACCTTTTAAATATAAAATAATATATCATTATCGTTGTCATTCTGCAAACATTATAGGAATGTTGAATGTTCTCTCAACAAAAGTTCAAAACAAAATAACGAACCAGTGAGAGCCGATTTCAAAAATGTCTTGAGACGGCATGTTCGAAAGCACAAATGAGATTCAAGAGTGATGTTAGAGGTAAGATTCAGCGATGCAATAAATTCAGTTGTACCATTATGATACTTTAATGGTGCTTTTACACCATTAAATCAATTCACTTTAACTGTTTGGAAAAGAGCACTCTGAACATTCTGCTGAATATCTTCTGTGTTCCACTGAAGAAATAAAATCATACAGGTTTGGAACAACATCTCAGAAAAAAAGGTCCGAACGCTGTCACTGGGGCTGTACCTTTTCAAAAGGTTCACTTTTGTCCCTAGAGGGTGCATATTGGTACCTTAACGGTACATGTTAGCGCCTAAAATTTACATATTAGTACCCAAAAGGGACAAAAGTGTACCTTTTGAAAAGCTACAGCCCCAGTGACAGCTTTCGTACTTTTTTTTCTGAGATGATGACAGATGTTTCATTTTGGGTTGAACTAGTGCTTTTAATTACCGGTAGTCAATAATGTTCTGGTAATACATTGCGTGTCTTATTATTTGGGTGGGAGGAATGTTTTTGTGATGCGGCTCGTAACAGATCAGTTGGAACAGGAAATGGAATTGGAATGACATTCTCTGTATTCTCTTTCAGTGAGGGGTGAGAGGAAGGGCACAGGGGTGTACGACGCGAACGAGGAGAGAGAGATTAGCACAACAGCTGGGATTTTGCAGGTGGGTGCTGCTCACACACACACACACACACACACTCAGACAGTATTATTCACTGTAAGTTACAGGTCACATATCAGAACTGCATTGATGCTAAATAAAGGGACAATATATACAACTATCAGATTGTTTTTCCAATCAGAATATAATATAATATAATATAATATAATATAATATAATATAATATAATATAATATAATATGATATAATATAATATACTGAAGCTGATTAGTCTTGTGATAATGAGGAGGTTTTGTCTTCGGAGCAGCAGAAACTGTATCCTTTACTCAAGCTCTCTTTCCCTGCGGGCTGAGGGAATGACAACCTGCTCCATTTCAGGAGCCCTGGCAGCCACACACACACACACACACACACACACACAATGATTTTTATACTGTAAACTGCAGCCTATATTATATCCCCCTCTACCCCTAAAAACTCAACACAGAAAATGTTCTGCTATTTTAGATTTTCAAAAAAAGATCATTCTGTACGGAGGGACCAAAAAAAAGTAAAAAATGACTAGTATTGCCATCTTTGTGGGGTCAATTGGTCCCCATAACGTAGGGATTACCAGGACCACACACACACACACACACACACACACACACACACACACACACACACACACACACACACACACACACACACACACACACACACACACACACACACACAGATGTAAGTGGGCCCTGCATTGTTCAGTGCAGCTGTGTTTATTGCTCTCGGTGAATCTCCTGTTGGCGTTTAGCGGTTCATTTGACTTGTGAGGGTGTTTACACACTGCCCTGCTTTCCCCGTCGGCGCTGGCCAGGGCCGCAGACACAAAAATGAACACAATCCATGTGCTGAGAACTACTATTACAAATACTATTTAAAGGAACAGTTCACACAGAAATGAAGATTCTGTAATGATTTACTCTCCCTCATGTTGTTCATTTCTGTCTTCTGCAGAACACAAAATTTGTTGGTATAACCAAATTGTTTTGAACATTCTTCCATTTTGAACTTCTATTGTATGAGAAAAAAATAGAAATTTCTCAAAATGTATTCTATTAGGTTGCACAGTAGAAAAAGTCATACTGGTTTGGAACGGCATATAAGTGAGAGTAAATGATGACACAATTTTCAATTTTGGGTGAACCGTACCTTTAAATGAATTATGTGAATTAAAAACTAGTACTGATTTCATAAATATCAAATACTTACAAAATATTTGCAGTGATTTTAATCTCTCCCCCCCCCCCCCCCCCGCCCCCCCCCCCCCCCCCCCCCCCCCCCCCCCCCGCTTCAAAAATGAAGTCTCCACGTGGTATTTATCATGTATTAAGATGTATGATCACGATTGTATGTTGATGTATATGGCTTTTGTTAAAATATATGAAGTGCTTGTAGACTGTAGTTAGTCAAGTTGTTTTAAAGGTAAAAAAACGTCTTCTCTAATAAAAATAAAAAAAGTCTGTTCAGACTGTTTTAATTTGAGCTCAAGTGTAACGGTAGAAGCGAATGGGAAGCCACCATGACGATGTGTGTGTAAGATGGAAGAAGGATATAATGCCATTGCCCTTTGGCTACCGTAACATTTTCTTCTTTATTTCCGAAGGTCGCTATCCAACCCTCTGAATGAGCAGGTGTTTGAGACGGTGGAAACACGGAGGAGAAATGAGTATCCAGGCGAGCAGGTAATGGCATGAAGCCCCTGGCCTGGGGTAAGTGAACCTGTCCAGGCAAGGATCCGCCGGGCCCTCTGTCAGGCAACCGGGACGGGCCATGCTTCATTTGGGCTCTGAGAGCAGCTGTCAAACTCAGGTTACAGGATATGATTAAAGCCAGCGGAGATCTCCTCCTACTTCCCATCTTTCCACACATCCACACCGGAACATTCACCGGATCCTCCTCTTTTCTCTTAAAAGCTGGTTTCAGTTCGTTTGGGAGTGATAATTTAAAGTTGACTGGTCTGCTGTACATTAAAACCTTGTAGTTTGCCTCAAGTATTTTTCTGTTCACTGCAAAAAAAAAATATTTTCAAAATTTTGACTTGTTTTTGTCTTAAAATAAGATAAATTACTTGAGATACAAAATTGTGTAAGATAACACTTGTTTTCAGAGTATATCTTAAATGAAACGTACATGAACTGATGCAACCCATATTACAATACATATAGGCCTACAGTTTGTCCATAGACCGAGCATGCGTGTTGTGCGTGTGTGTATAAATCGTTCGTTCCTGTTCATGCATACTGAGATAAGAAGTATTTGATTCTGGGGAAACGTCCTACGTGTTCACCTTCATTTGACATGCAGCTGTCTGGAGATTTCATAAAGCAAAGCTGACGGCTGCTGAATTCCTGATGCAATATAATTCCCTTCGTCTGACACTTACGTGCTGTATAAAATCTGTGTAAAACAGAGAATGTGTGGGATCAGTGTCCAGTTACCCAAAGAACACCAGAAACGTCCATCCGTCCACCTTCAGTTGTTGTCCAGATGCCTAGTGACCCCTTTCAGAACCTCAGTGTTCGTCCAATAAACCACAGCCATGCACAGGTTCAAAACCACTAGACTGACTAAAACATTCACCATTTAACACAATATTTACTTAATTCAAGTTCATTGTCATTCCAGAAAGTGTCATTTAGGTTTAATTAAAGTGGATGGATGACATGTGCATGACATAATTAAAGCCGACAGTGATTGACAGGAGTGTTTTGATGGCATGTATCCGCAGCTAAAGATCTCCACTGCAGTTCTGCTCCCTGATTCGACACGTACAGCGTTTCAGCTGAAGTTTCCCTCCCCCAAACAAGCTTACGAAATCGGCCAACTGGAGTTTCAGCTGTCGCAGCGCTGGGAATCAGAGATGAATGGGAATATGAAATGCAGCACAGTGGGCCTTTAGTGTGCGCATGTATTTACTCTTGTAATTATTAATATGGGGCTGGGAGTAAATAAACTAAAGTCAGTCAGTGTGATGCAGCACAAGTTAATCTTCCCAGTAAAAGGCATCTCTGAGTGTCAGAACATGATGGGTCATACTGGATGGTAGGGCTGTAGCAATACATTAATCTCACGATACGATATGATACACGATATTCAGCTCACGATACGATATATATCACGATATTCAGCCAACGATATGATTTGATACGATTCGATATAATTCGATACACTTACATAATTTTCTGAAAGATTTAAAGGGGACAGAGTGATTTTGGTGACATCTTGTGAGTGTTCCATTTACTTGGATTTAATTAATTGTATTAATTGTATGCACATCTTGATGGAAATTACATCACAACGTTTATTTCCATCAAGAGGTGCTTACATTTTTGGTCAAGATCTTGTATTGATTATGCAGAGGTGCCAATTCATGAGTAAAAATGATTCTTCATGCTTTCACAATCTGAGCCTGATGAATCTTGACATTGTCATCCTGGAATCTGGACATAATGTGTCTACATGGTTGTTTAAGAAATGAAAAGCTACACACTCCATCAATTAGGGTTAGAAGAACTGTTGTCAAACATATAACATGCTAGAAACATAATAATCACTGCAATAATGATCCAATCATAGACATTTAAATCCAAACAGCGTTTTTATTTTATTTGTTGGTCGGGCAGTGTATATGCGATACAACTTAAAGTCAATCTGAAATTAAAATTGACCATATTAACTCAATGCCCATGTCGTATTGTGACTTATTCATTTGTGCACATTATTCCGAAGAATTAATTTTAATTTTATTTTAATTGAATTAAATCACAGAGATTCAAAGATCTGCAGTTTTCTGTTCAAACCCACCATGGTTGCAGGTCCACTGGTTTCGGATTTTGCACATTTGCACATTATGGGTTTTCTTATGAACTTATGCAACCCACATCACAATATGTTTACCCGCACGAGATAACATGTTTGATTCTGAGGAGATGTCCTCTATATGTGTTTAACTTTCTTTGACTTGCAGCTTCCTGGGGATTTCATACAATAAAAACGACAGTGGCTTAAAAAGACAATCGCACATCAAAATATTTCTGATGCAATCTAATTCTCTACGTCTGACTCTTATGTACTATGAAAAATTTGAGTAAAACAGAGAATGTGGTAAGTTTGTTCCCCTTTTTCTGTTGTTCTCTGTTCCAGTTACCCAAAGAACAACAGAACTTCTATCCATCCACCTTCAGTTGTTGTGCAGATGTCGTTCCACCAGGTCTGCAGTGCTGGTAAATGATGACAACATTATAAGGGCACACTGTGAGTAATACAATTACTTCACTGTACAAAAAAATATACTAAGAAGACTTCATACTGCACAGATCTGTCCTGTCTAGTTCACATCATGGGCTTGATTCCAATGCATATACTGTATGCATGAATTGATCAAATGCATACCATAAATGCAATGTAAGACACTTTGGATAAAGGCGTCTGCTAAATGAAGTGTAAAAAATGCAAATGTAAATGACATTCAGTAGTGTCACCATCTTGAAAATAAAAATGGTGATTTTGCATGTTCATTTCAATTTGGTGTAAAAATGTCTTGTCTACCTGACAGTCTGATCACAGATTATAGCAGCTGATATTACTTTGTTTATGTCACATTATAGAAGACTGCACACATTGCAATATGGGATACAGTATTCTGTGCAGTGTGCTTATTGCACATTATAGTGTTGCATATTGCACGTATCCGACAAATTGTATCCAGGTTTTCCGTTTAAAAAATATGCCTTCTGTGCACAGGTAACATTTACTGCAGAAATAGTACTATATTTTGTCTTTGTCTCTGTAATAGAAATGCAGCTTGTAGGAAGAACACAAGCTAACTCTGAGCTGTGAACATGGGTCTCTCCTCAGATCTACTGTTGTCTCTCTGGCCCGCAGACTTCTGGGAATGCACACGTCTTTCATCACGCCCTGTAATGACAAGCAACCATGTCGCCTGGCAAAAGATGGATGTTTTTCCATGAGGGTATATGGGGAGCGAGCTTCCGGACTTTGTTTCATTGTGCCCTCCCTCTGCTCTGTAATGGAGCAGGGCTTGTGTTCTGGCCCATGTGCTGTAATCTGTGTTCTGACAGAACCGGAGACGTGGCCCGTGGGAGGATGTTGTCTCAAGTTCATTGCTACTCGCTGATGAAAACCAACTTCTGCCACCCCTAATAAGCTGAGAAATCTGTACGCTCATTATGATGAATATCCTTGGGTAGATGCACATTTCTGTCCATGCTGTCTTCTGACTTCAGCGTAATTAGCACCCAACCGGTCATGTTAGTGGTGAGAGCAGGTCAAAAGAATTATCAAAAGAATATCCAGAGGTTTAAACTGAGGAGAGCAAGCTATGGCGAAGGGGATTTTCTCTTTCGTCTTACCACTGTGCTTCTCAAATGAATCCTTTAAGTGTGAATCAAGTTTTGAATTTTATGTGGAGCAAATTTTGCACTTTTCCCCCTATCCTTCTTAAATTGCCAGCGGTTTCCAATCAGAGGATGCATCATTTCAACCAAACACTTAGTGTAGTCAAGCAGATTCGTTTACACAATGCCACAATGCTTTTCCCACAATGCTTTTCACTAAATGAACACAAATGAAGAATCTTACAATCATTTTGGTTTATACATTAATATAACAATACATAGTCAGAAATAGCAATACAATCATATTTTTTTAAGGATTTTTTTAAACTGTTTAATAGACTACATGAAAAATGCCACACGGAAACTGACGTTTATGGGCGATGACGCACGAATCGATTCACGAGACAAGGAAGAAATAGGCAATGGATCGATTAGAATCAATCAGTTAATTTAATAACACGTTCTAAAGAAAACTTAATGGACAAATAAAAAGCAGTTAAAATCGTCATAATATTCACAATGTTTCTTGATTTTATCACCAGTAAAATTTATTTTGAATACGTTGTAAATATTGGCCAGCCGGATCACGTGATGAAGGACAAGTGCGGCGTCAAGCCCGGGATCATTCGCAGAAGCGCGTGCTGCTTAGTAGACGTTGTATTTTAAATCTTAGTTATTTATTTACTTTTTTTGTCACTGAATTTTTAAAATCGCAGTGGCCACTTATCTCAGACGAGATCCACTCTCGAGTTCAAGAGGGCGTCACATTTGAACGGAGCGGCTACACATCACTCATCCTGTCAGTAGGCTATGACATCTTTCTTCTTGTCATCTTGTAAAACGTTAAAATATGGTTCTATACGGGGACATTTTTAGGCTTTGGTATATGTAAATCTCCTTGCTGCTGAATATTTAGCATTACAGCAAAATCATACATGAATAATATTTAGCTACTCGGGAATGTGAGTTGTAGTCTGAATGTGATTAAATGCAGTGTTATCCGATTTACCAACAAATTACTTTCATGAAATGAAACTTCTCAAACATTCAGCGTGAACAGTGTGTTCTGATTCATGAACGAATTACTCTTATAAGCTCTTCTTTGTAGTGATTCAAAAACATAAAGGGCGACCAGTATGATTCACAAATGACTATTGAGCCGATTTTTTTAGGGAATGAAAAACATGCATGAACAGTGTAATCTGATTCATGAACAAATGACTCATATGAGCCGGTTATTTTAATTAATAATTTGAAAAGATGAGTTTTCACTGATGAAATGAAGCAAGTGTTGCGTCAGTATTTGTGTCAGACTTATTGTTCATATGACAATGAATGTGAAATTAAAAACAAACAAAAATAACGACTTTATTCGACTATTCCTTTTCTTCCTTGTAGGCCTGTAATGAGACTTCGAGAGATTTCCACGACGCATGCGCGAGAATTGCGATCTCCTTCAACTACTTCAGTTAAGTTCTCGCGCATGCGTCGGGGAAATCTCTCGAAGTCTCGTTTCAGGCCTACAAGGAAGAAAAGGAATAGTCGAATAAAGTCGTTATTTTTGTTTGTTTTTTCGCACAAAAAGTATTCTCGTCGCTTGATAAACTTATAGTTGAGCCACTGTTGTGATCCAGCTGTCACATTTAATCAAAAATATCTTCATTTGTCTTCCGAAGACGAACGAAGGTCTTACGGGGTTGGTACAGCATGGGGGTGAGTAATTAATGACTTAATTTTCATTTTTGGGTGAACTAACCCTTTAAATATGATAATATATTTGATTAATAAAATTTACACGCACATAAGCTGTCCTTTTTAAAATTTGTACTTGTGTTTGATGTTTTAAATTTCTGTTATGTTTAGTGTTGCGTCTAGTCATTGGTAAAAGTAATTTTTTCTTGGTGAATGTTCACCATTCATTTAAAGTGTTTTTGGACAAGCACTGAGAAATTGTCAGGTCGCACTTGGGATGAAATCAGCCTGGAAATTGCAAGACAATCATCTCAGCACACGCAATAGCACTAACAAGCCTGGACTTCCGAAGGTGTCCATTTGGTAATGGGCTGTGTTGAAAGATGGGATCCAGTTAAAGTTGAAGCAATATATCCTGGGCAAGAGCGTACAAGCTAAAATAATGAGACCATAACAAAACACTCTGTCTCTGCTGGCTGAAGATAAAAGCCCTCGGGCGTCTCTCCAAACGCTGGAGATGGTTTTCATGTGGCCTGTTCCGGGACACAAGAAGAACAAGGTCGTCTTTTTGAGCGTCTGTTGAAGATCCCGATTGGAATACTTGAACCGCTGAATGTCCTTCTTCTTCACCTTTCCCAAGTCTTCAAACGCATTGGCACGGAAGCTAGTCGTAACTCATTCAGCGCGCGGCAGCTGCAAAAGCATTGGTGCTGCTGCCAGTTTGTCTCTGAGGACACGGCATTATGACAAGGTTCTCCAGTTTCACATCGCACAGATTCTCCAGGGAGACGCTCCGCTCCTGTGGGAGTCACCTGATACAAACCCCTCTCTAAAGTGCTGGTTTATGTTCCAGAGAAAAGAGGCATCCGGGCCCTGCTCTACTTAGATGCCTTTGCTTCAGAAGCGGAGTTGGGAATTAACTGTTGGGAAGGATGGGTTTATTATTGTGACACTGCCTCCAGGCTTGTAAAGGGTTTGTTTTTATTTTCAAGGCTCAGTCAAAGAGTGTATACGATTTTTTTGTTTTTATGTAAGAAAAGTTTTTTTCTCCTTACATATACAATATTGAGAAATGCCTTCGGAATCTGGAGTTTTGTAGTGGCATCTGGCTGAAATATCGGGATAGTTCAGTTCATTAAAAGGGATTATTAATCTGCACTTCTACATGCAAATGCATTCACATCTTTTGCATTGTCTCACAAATTAAAAGTAGTTTAGCTTGTGCCTGTTTGCATTTTTCATTGCACTGCCTGTGCCTGCGCAGTTCTGTGCAGCAAAACGCTGTGTGAATCACCCCTTATACAGCAGATAGATAGATATTTACATTCACTAATTTTCATCAATCTGATTGAATCAATCCGATTGTAGATTCTAGAAGTTCTGTTTAACTGGATCCTAAACTTAACAATTCGATTCACATATTCATTTGCATGTGCATTACATGTATTTCGAACAAAACTTCAGCGCAGGTGCAATTGCTGCGTCCAGAACCAGAGAAAGAAAGAGCTACCTGAGTAATGTCGGTTTTACCTTGATGATATCTAAAAAGACAGATAACATATACTACATTTTAGAAGATATGTTTTGTAAATAGTCTCCTGCATTGACCAGTCCATGATCAACACTACTTTGCATGTGCGAAAGGTTATTTTGAATCAGGCTGAAAAAATTGTCGGATTCAGGCGTTTACATGCTTATGTTTCAAATCCGAATGAAATTTCATTTTTTAAATTGTTTTCGTTTAGGATATTCAGTCTAATTGAGACATCAATCTGATTGCTAACCGATTTGGTTGCATGTAAAACGCAGGTTTCTGGCCTCTGGAATGATTTTACAGATAAAATGTTTTTATATTATTTTAGTGTTTTTTTTTTTTTTTTGTCTTTTCATTTACTTTTTCCTTATTGTGTTAGAAAGTGTCAAGAAGTGTTTTTTAGCAGCCTTTTGCAAATAAGGCAATCTCATAATGCATTGCAGGAGTATTCTTTCGATACAAAAATCTGTCATTTGCCTAGTATTCAAGATTCATGTTGGGAATCAAGAGCACTTTTTTTTAAGTAATATACTGTATGAAATTGAATGATTTCATGACATTCATTTCAATGAATAGGTCAAACATGTACATTATTCCACCGATGTGGATGAAATGCTGTAATAAAATAGTCTGACAAAAAAGCCGGTGCCAGCACTGAATCTACACCATTATGGCAAAAGAAATTATGGGCGAATTTCAATCAGAAGTGAACATCCCTCACTCCAAACAGAGCCCTTGCGTATCATAATGTAGCCGCTTGGAAGGCACTTCGCGAAGGGAGCAATAAAAGACAACATAATTTCCTCATTATCTTCACCTGGAATGTTACATGACAATGCAGCAGGTTATGCAAATTTTGCAATGCAGCAAATTTTGATTTAGTTTTAGTCTTCTTAGTCTTTTGACTAAAATGCCATTTAGTTTTAGTCATGTTTTAGTCATCTGAATTGTTTTAGTTTTAGTCTAGTTTTAGTCGACGAAATACAATAACATTTTAGTTGACTAAATCTACAGTAGATTTAGTCAACTAAAATATAATGGGTTTAGGTCAATTGTAATGCGTTAATTTAGAATTTCTCTAAAATTTCCAAACCCATATACTCCCGGAGAAAACATCTATTAACCTATTAATATTAATGATTTTTAAGTTTGAACATGCAATACAGACACAGATTTAACTATTGTGACTTAAAAATATCTTAAAATTAAATAAAACCACTTTTCCTAAAGTAGAACAGTCTTCTTTTCAATGAATATGCATTCTTTATAACTACTTGCAAACATCATTCTTTATTCTTTCAAGCAGACATATTTATTTGTATGAATTAAATATAATTAATCCTTATTAAAACTATTAACAAACAGTGAATGCTTTTCTCTTTTTCTTTTGTTGCTTGATCAATATTAAGGACACAGACCGCATTATGTTTATTGCCACTGTTACTTTAAGACGTCAGATCATGTCCGATGACATGCGGATACAATTGCACTGATGATACACTCACAACTGTTTAAGACATAACCAGCATAGTTTACATGAATACTCTCCAAAACGGACATTTAGACATACTGGTGTGTGTATTTGTCCGTTCAGACACGAAAGAGAGCTTAATTCAGTCCTCGCGTGCTTGTGTCAATGTGCATGGCTGCACGCTTCGCTTCAGGTCGGGTGTGTGCGCACAGAAAACCGTACCGAATAGAGCTCTTTTTTGCATCGTCACTCTTATTCAGATCTATATGTCTGCTCTACTCATTCTCCCAGACGTTCACATTTTTTAACGTTTTATGAGACCACGGGGTAGATCACATTACAGCCTACAAATGTGCGCATCTACCACACACACGCAGGACATCAGTTCTGACGGATCGCTTCCCAAATCGTCACTAACATTTTCGTCTAGTTTTTATTCGTTGACGAAAATGTCAATAGATTTTCGTCATAGTTTTTGTCATTCAAAACTATTTTTTATTTAGTTATCGTCTCGTTTTCGTCTGTGAAAAAATGTCGTTGACGAATAATTTTCGTCATTATTTTCGTCAACGAAATTAACACTGATTCATCATCCCATTAGCTGTTCTTACAACAGGAATTTCTCATTGCTGTTAATATAATTGTTGCAAATAAATATATATTTTATAATGACGTTTTTAAAATGTGTTATACTGTATGTGTGTGAGTGTGATCCCTCTCTGCTCTCAGCTTGAAAACTTGTCGTCTCTTCTGCATGTAGTCACATTAACCTAACGTATCTAATATTACCGTATAAATAAATAATTTACCTATGAAACTTGATTAAACGTCATATGAAATGAATGACAAAAATGTGTGCAATATATCAGAAACAAAATAACTTATTCTGTTTATATAACTAAAACTCTCCCGCCATCTAGCTTTAAAATAAATCGCGAGGTCACATGACCATAAACAATAAAATCGCTTCCTTGAAGTGACCATCTTGTGCATAGATATCCATAACAAAGGCTAGATGTCTCGTCCGCGCTGCTGGCCAATGGAGGTCGACGTCCGCACCTGGCGGCCATCTTGTCACAGGCAGCTCGCTCACTCGTAACATTGTGTTGGTGCATGTACTTTTTAAATAACCATAACTTGCTCAATTGTCTACCAATTTTCAAACGGTTTGGTTTGTTATAAACGTCAGAGATGTAGTTATGACACTGCACACTTATGAAAAATAAGTGTATCAATAAATAATCATCCAGAATTATAGCCACGTTAATAACGTTTGTAAAAAAACAAACCTTTTGTAAATCCGTCAAGATTTCAACGAGATAAGCGTATTTGTGTTCGTGCTGCTGATCACTCATCTTACATCAGGCACCACAGAGCCCGCCAGAAAGCTTGCCTGTGACAAGATGGCCGCCGGTGATGACGATAGAGACTCCGCCGTAAGACATCTAGCATTTATTATGGATATCTATGATCTTATGCACCCATAATGGACTTGTGGAAGGGCACTTCGTGAAGTGATTCAATTGTTTACTTCTGTTTGGAATGGCCTTACAAATGATGTCATCTTCCTGGAGATCCCAGGAGCAAAAACACCATTTGGAATTCGCCTTATGTTTTTACAATATTTTAAGTTTGAATTGAATGTGATGAGAGGGAATAATACAAATAATACATAGCACTTCGAAATAATACAAAGACTCTATACACAATTTGTTTTCTATTGTATTGTCCTCGCTGGTTGCACGCAACACAAACATAAAGCACGACCAGTGACTCCCAAATGATTGACTCTTATAAACCGGTTCTTGTCAAACATTTTCATCGGTCTTAGAGTAACCAGAAAAGTTAAATTTCTGATGATTCCCCTCCCTATTCATAGCCTCCTCTTTTTCTTTTCTCTCTTCTCTTTTCCCTCCAGTTATTTCATCATGTTTTTATCAGGGCAGCAGTATAATGAGCACTTGTCTCTCATTGCTGTCTCTGAAATCCCCAGGAAAATCAGTCATCCATCAGTCAACGCACGGCACTCACTGTACAAAACCTCCCATTAGCTACACAAAATATTTATGCTCTTACAAGTTAATCCAGAGCTCGTATAATCTCATAATAACTGTATCTGAAGACTCTCCCAGTCATTTGTGTTTTGCACGTATGCGCTGCTTTCAAGGAGTGCTTTGCGTGCTCTGAGAATCCAGTTTAATCCTGGCTTCGGCGAGCCTCATAGGACACTTTCTCGCTTTCAGTGCATCATGAGCCTGTTTGACCAGAGTTTAGCTGGTGTGAATACAATCGGGTGATTACGTACCTCTGGAGCCGTTTGGGATGTCAGTTCAAAAATGCATTGCATTATCTTGCATAATCTTAGTGAAATAGTCTTTCTTTATTTAAATAGCATATTTTATTTAAATAGCATTTTCTATTTAATGTAGGCCTAATTTCTTTAACATTTCAGTGTTAAAATCATGGTTGCGTCCGAAATAGCATACTCTCCATAGGTACTTCTTAGGAAAAAGTAATTACTATAAGTAATTTACAAAAGTATATTCTATATAGTTATATACTGTGAATTCGAACATGCTACCCTATTAAAACACTGTTTTTCACCTACTACTGTATATAGTAAGGAAGTATGCGTTTTCGGATGGCGTCATGGGCCTAAAATGAAATCCAGGTTAATGCATGAACATGACTCACTCAGTGAGTCCTTAATTCAATAAAATCCAAATTCGAAACTATGAGTCAGCAGGAGTATTGACTGGTGCTGCATATGTAGTTAAAGACATTATTTGATGCCTTCTTAAAAATACTGAAAGACTTAAGTTAAAGAACCATTATCATTAAATTCAAGAATTGTTCATTTACTAGTGATTCCCATTCCTTCTCCTTGAGTCTTTCTTAGTAGTAGTATACTGACATTAATAAGGCAAAAATTACAGCGTGAAAATAGTGTTTTGGAGCAAACATGTTGAACTCTCAGCCTTTGTTTCTTTCTGCTTTCTCTGTAATTTTAAGCTGACAGGGTGGAAAGTTAGCTTTAGCTCAGAGGCTGATCAGAAATCAGCACGGCACCGCGAGTGGAGTGGTGCAGTCGCCACATTAAAAATGAATGTCTTCTAGCGCAAGGCCTCAATGAGACCAATTTAACTTTTCTGTGCTAATTCTCTTGGAGTCTCTCCTCAAGCTTGATAAAATGGAGTACACACATTTTCACCTTGAAGATGTGAGGGTTCGCTGTGATGTCTTTGAAGTTTACAGAGAAATACAATGGTGTTTTCAGAATTGCACATTGCATGCCTGATTACAAGCTTTATTTCCCACAATATCTAAAGGTATCCCTGATGTCAACTGCTGGCTAAAGCAGGATAGAGCAAGTGAATGAATTATTAAAGCAGAAATTGATCAGTACTGATGCACATTTCTCACACAGAAACTTTCTAGTCTGACTTTGAGGAAGGATTTTTGCTCATACTGTATGTGTATAATGAGTGTCTCGGAGGTTAATCCTGTGCACTACGCATTTTTTTGTCTGCTTTTAGATGAATGAGCTCAAATTACTTTGGCAATTACACATTTTCCATGTGCTGTCTTGTTGCACAATGAGTGTGATTAAATCTTTGTAGTGTAAATTGTGAATTGTGTGAATTTCCAGGGACCTTTTAATATGATACTTTATATTAAACACCAAATATGTCCTGTAAACTCATATCATGGTTACAGAAAATAGTCCACAGGACTATGCAGCAAATCCCAGTGTGTAATTATGGATGTTTACATGCAGCAATCTCTGGGTGAGTGGAGTTTTTTTGGAAAAGAAATGGCATGTGGCTTGTTCTGTGGTAGATCATATGAACATGAAGTATGCAGACATGCATATTAAGTATGCAGGTGGCTTGCAAATGTTCTTGCTCTTGGAATTCTTGGGCTTTTTTAACCAAAGCGATACAACCACAACACATCACTTTCGCTTACACACTGCTTAAGTACCAATTAGTTTAGCTAAATGTAGTTCAGGATCGCAGCCTAAATAAAGAGCATAAGTCCATTAGCTTGCATTTTAAATGAGTTTGTGTCTGTAAATGCAAGTGCCTTATATCCTTTTAGTATAGATGATCAATGTGCAGATCTGAGTATAAAAATTCTGATGTTTTTGAATGTCAATTATTATGGCACATTGTATTCTTGATTTAGAGAAGATGAACAGTCTGCTTGAACTAAAATAACCAATTTTCTCTCTTTTTTTAACCATTTCAGATGATTGGAGGGATTTTTCTGGTGCAGACGGATTCTCTGCAGCCTTGGGGCAAGTACCTATACGCCAGTCTAGATCTGTCTATAAACCACATCTCATAAGCCACTGGCATCATTCTCACAGGCAGCAAATGACTTTTCTGTCACTCTACCGCTCACTCTTAGGCAGCCAAGGACGTTTTCTGAAGGCAAAAGAATGAGGTGAGGCTTTTATTCAGTGAGGTTTGAGTGTAAGAACATTTCATTCGGTTCGTTTCACCGTTGCAAAACCACAGAATATGTGCGGCGAGTCGCCAAGGACCATGTCCAGAATAAATGGTTGCTTAATAGTCTTGTCTTCGTGTTGCGTGTGGTCTCAGACGTTTTTAAAATCAGTTCGAGGTGGTCTTGGCTTTCTGTTAATGTGCCTTTGAGGGATCACATTTCCCAAGAAATCTTATAACATTCCCTTTTAGCCTAGCATGTTGGGTATTTCCTATTAATTTGATACATTTAACTGTATAAGCATGCTCTTTTGTGTTTTTACCTTGTTAACTTAATATTATTATTATTATTATTATTATTATGTTTATTTTCTATAGCGCCTTTCAAGAACCCAAGGTCGCTTCACAATGTAATACAAAAAACAAATAGCAAACAAACAACACGCGAACAAATACAAAGGCCATCTGCTTACGAGAGACAAAACAGATGGAAACAAGCATACACTGGTTTGCATGAAAAGAAGGAGATATTGCATTATTTATCAAAATATGCTATTATGATAAAGTATGTAACTTACTACACTAATGTTGAATGCATTCAGATTTGACAACAAACTCATAATAAAGGTCTAAGAAAGACATAGGATAAATACTATTTTTATTAACCCTTCAGAGCCTGACATTAAATAATAGTCAGTAAAATCTTTTTTTTTATGAAACAGTTTATCGAACCTTTAGACAAAATATTTTGTCTCTTCCGCTTGAATGATTTAAAACCACATTAAAATATGTGTACAGGAATCGATAAGTGGAATCAAAATTTTAATTGTATGACAAATATCCGATTCCTGACCTTAAGTATGGGAATCAACCAGAATTGGAATCATTTTCGATTTCCCAACCCTACTCATATAGTATGATATTTTGAGAATACATAGGAAACAACACCTCATTTTAATTCAGAGGCCCAAACTGAGCAAACATGCAATTTGGTGCAGTTGCTGATATTAATATGGCCAAAAAGTAAGATGAAATTCTGATGTAATGTAAATCAATGAGATCTTTATAACAGTACAGCAGACTACTTCTATAAAATGCATATAAATATCAGTTTTCACTCTATATCTGCCAACAATGTCTTAGTTAGATGATATTTAAATGCTTAGTTTTATGATCAAAGCTCTGAAGTTTACATTAAAGTCTGTGCAATACAATGATGACTGAGAGATGAACAAATAAAAGTATGGAAAGTAAACCTAAGTTGCTTGAGTAAGTGTTCATCTTGAAATATTAATAACAATATCAGTAAAGATTTCACAGCAAAAAGACACATGAACCACAAGCTGAAGGTGGGCGTTTTAACAATGATTCTAAAATGCTTTTAACTTGCTTACGTTGATCATTTAGAGGCCATAGAAATTTGCATATCAAATATGATAGAGTTTGATATGCCTTTTAAGAATAAACAGCAGAAGAACTAACAATAAATGTTGTTTTAAGCCAGTGAAGAACATGCATTCCAGATCTGATATAGTGGAGTGGGCATAACAAACTTTAATGCACCAGGAAGGTGCGTTATTAAACGTGAAGACGACACCCATCAGTCGTGTGACAGTTCTGGTTCAGTCTGTCAGCAGAGATCTGTATCTGAGCCTAGAGGTTAAGCTGTCAACAACGATTTCTCTTTCCTGTGTGTGTGTGTGTGTGTGTAAAGGAAAGAAACCTGCCCGGCAAGACCTGGCTCCTCCGTGTCTCACGCTCTGCTCACAGGGAATTCTAGCGAGCTCAGATTGTTATCAAATCCTGTCGGTCAGCCAGGATTCCCTTCACTGCCAGAGCGGAGAGAAGGGTGAGCCAACGTGCCGACAGATCGCTTCCTTTCTATCTGTCCTGCTGTTTGATCTGCAGGAAGCATGGCAGCATTTCTCGACCTGTCACTGACGGTTTTAACATGTCGGGAGTTGCATAGCCACGGCAGGACGCCATTAAGCGCTCGTTCCGGTGTTATTTGCACGACAAAAGGATCTGACGGCTGTTTTCTTGTCTGAGACAGTAAGGTACAAAGCAGCCCTGTTGGACTAATGCATCAGGGTTGTCACAAACGGCTCGTAGTAAAGAAGGGAAAACATCCCTTTCAAGTGCACTTACACCACCAGCTGTGATTCGCTTGATTTGGAAACATTCTGACTCAGAGAGTCACTTCCAACAGAATGAGATTAATGCAACGCATCTTTTTTACTTGACACTGCTCATAAACCCTGTTTCTTAAATACATTGCATTTAGAATGTCCAGACCAGTCCCAGTTCCTGAAGGAGTTTCCCAGTGCCCCAACAATTCACTAAAACATGTACATATATCCTGAATAACCTGTTAGGACCACTGATGTCAAATTAAGTTCTTAGTCTGTTTGTTTCTGGTCTTGTTTGAGGTTCTATCGTTTAAAAATGTGCAATTATTAGTATTTAAAAAAAATGTTTTGAAAGAAGTCTCTTTTGCTCACCAAGACTGCATTTATTTGATCACAAATACAGTAAAAAATGTAATATTGTGAAATAGTTTTACAATTTAAAATAACTGTCTTCTATTTGAATATATTTTAAAGCTGCAGTCCGTAACTTTTGGGTTAGAAATAATCCAAAATAAATTTTTGACCAAGTACATAACCAGCCTGTGTTCAATCTGCTTGCCTTAGCTCGATTCAAAGCGGTAAGCTTGTAATAATGTTTTTAACTCCAGTGGTACTGGTGGATTTCTGCGGGAATTTCGAGCATGTCTTTGTGTCATTACGTCACATCTGTACACATAAAGAAGAGTCTCGGCTAGTATAAGCTATATTGCGTGTGAGGATGTTGGAGGTGGAGATTTATAGCCTTTTCTCACAGCACTTGATATAATTAAACTTCTCAATTTGATGGCCCTTAGTCGGTCAGAACAAAAGTAGATGTTACTTGTTCAGATTACATTTCCGGTGAAAATTCTTATGTTGGTCATATACTTCCAAAAAGAATAATCTGTGATTCTGAATGCCAGTATCGACACCGGCGCGGCGACTGACAGCTGCACACTCTCCTCAAAACACTGTGTTCATCCGCGCTGTGCCGTGTCGAGGCACAACTCACGTAAAGTTGATAATTCCACAAATGACTGCAATTGCAGATTTCGAACAGAGATGGCGACAAAGAGGAAAAACTACGGACTGCAGCTTTAAAGAATAATTTATTCCTGTGATGCAAAGCTGAATTGTCAGCATCATTACTCAAGTCTAGAGTCATAAGATCCTTCAGAAATAATTTTTAATATGCTTATTTGCTGCTCAAGAAACATTTATTATTATTATCAATGAAAATTGAAAACAGTTTTTGCTGCTTCATATTTTTTGCAAACCAGGGTAATTTTCCAGGATTTTTTGATAAAAAGAAAGTTCAAAAGAACAGCATTTATTTAAAATTGAAATCTGTTGTTACATTATGCATGACTTTAATGTCACTTTTGGTCAATTTATACATCCCTGCTGAATAAAAGTATTAATTTCTTTAAAAATAAAAAGTCTTACTGACCCCAAACTTTTGAACTTTTGAACGGTTGTATACTTTCATTGTAAAACTGCAGTTTTGTGTCACTGGCCCATAGCAACAACTTTACTTCTCAAGTTACTGTAAGGTAGCTGATCCGTTTAGTGAATCAGTTTGTTCAGATGGTGTAATGCATTCAGTTGCATTTTAAGGACAGACAACTAACAGACTTGGTTAACTAAATTACTTAAATCTGTTTTGTTATTTTAAAGTAAATTGATTTTTTCTTGTCACCCTATTCGAGATTCATTCAAAAGATTCATTATAAACAGATAAATAAAGTGCATAAAATAATCAATTATATACTATATAATCTGATCAAATAAATAATGACAGCAGAAGAAGGAATATTGTTCGACTAATTATCAGGCCTTTTTAAGTGCTCATGGGAATAGTGATTCATTCTGCTTTGATGTGGCACAAAAGATTTGATCAACTTTTGCTTAGTAATTAAAAGGGCATTTTTTCATCTTAGACTGGAGGTATTCAGTACAGAAAGTCAATATTTATAATTCTATCCCTAAATTAAGTAGGTCACGCTGAATATGAAATACGAGATGAGTTTTGACTACAGTTGTGTGGTCTGTGTGTTGGGGAGTTTGAGCAGTGCTAATCATGGCTAATGAAGCAATCACCTCGCCACAGGAGGCAACGGCCTCAAATCTATTATTCATAGCTCTCTCTCCCAAACCATTTCACGTGCGTCAAGCCGGTTTGGGAGTCTCTGCCGTGAAAGATTTCATTCTCGCACAAAACAAAGGAACGGGAATAATCAGAGTGCCAGGAATTCCAGCTGTTTTTTGAATCGGAGGATTATAGGGGTGTTTATCCTTCAGTACCTGTGAATATATGTGTCCTGCATTGATTTCCACCATTGCATTGTCATGGCAGTTTTTCATGAGACCTTCCCAGACTTCCTAGGTTGTCTATGCAAGCCTGTAGACTGATTTTTATATGAATGATTTAAAAAATCGAAGGGATGTGTCTTTGCACGCTCTAGAGAGCCTCTCTTCTGTTCTAAGACACATGAAATTAATGCTTATATGATGTTCTGGATACTGCCAAAAGAGCTATTCTGTACTGTAATGTCATGTGTCAAAGGGACTAATTCAAACTATAGTCTTATATAGCCAGATCTATATAGTCTATAGTCTCAAATATACTTTATAATCAAACTATCATAACAGTGATAATTGTAATGACCTGGTTTGACTTGGTTTATTTTGTTATTGAGAAGAAAGCATGCAGCACATATTTACATATTCATCTTAAAGGGCACCTATTATGGAATTTTGAAAATTACCTTTCATGTAGTGTGTAACATAGATCTAAGTGAACGAAAACATCCTGCAAAGTTTTAAAAATGAAAGTTCACCGTATGCAAAGTTATTGTCTCTCAAAAGTAAGAGTCGACTCGGAGTCGCTGATATGAATCGATAGACGAACGATGCTTTTTCTCTAGATGACGTCAACTTGACAAGTTATTTGAATAAGATACGCCCACTCATTGCGCGCGCAGACACCAGGGTAAACTTGAAAACATCATGTCGACAACAAGACGCTGTGTTCTGAAGTGCGAATCAAAAGCGACCTTTTTTCACTGCCCAGGGAGGAGCATTTGAAGACTAAGTGGCTACAGTTCATATATACAACTATACCACACAAGTATAGCCGAACCTTGTGCTGTGTTCGCGTCATTTTAATGACGATTGCTTTACAAACATAAATGCTTTCAAGTGTGGATTCGCGAGCCGGTTGATACTGAAGGAAGGTTCAGTACCAATTTTATTTGGATCAGCTTCCTCTTCCGAATCACAACCTGTAAGTATTATTAATAATTGTTGCTTTTATATGTTTTGTCGCATGCTCAATAAGTATTTGTGTTACGCTCAGCGCAGCTTCTAGGTCTCCAATGTCAATTTTTTTTTTTTTTTATATGTGAAATGTATGTCGTTGTTATTGGAATTGTCATAAAGAATAGAGCAAAACCTTGTAGTACTGCAGTGCTTTATCAATATGTTTATGCGTTGGGCTAACGCAAACAATAACTGATTGGGTCATCTGACCAATCACCGCAGATTAGCGTCACGCAAAGGAGGGGTTTGGAAAAATGAGTCGTTGAACGAATCATTTGGGAGTCGGTGAGCAAATCCGGTAAAAAATAAATGCATAATATTATAAGTCAACGAAAGTGTTTTTTGTCATTGCATGGCATGCATGTAAAACTGTTGTTGGGGACTCCCAGAACAATATAAGGAACATTTTAAATGCCATAATAGGTGCCCTTTAACGTCGCTCTCGGCAGCGTGGATAGAGCATTTCGAAATTCTTTTTACTTCTAAGCAATGACTCTTTGCCATGAGTATATTTGGGCACTGAATCACGTTCAGTCTCTTGTACTTTACATGTGCGAGCATGAGCAATAAGTTGCTGGCTGCAGTTCACTGGTGTTGCTAATAACAAGGGTTTCTGAATTCTATATATAGCCCCTTCAATGACATCAGACATTCATCCACCAAGAAAAGTAGTTTCACCTCAGAAAGGATCAATTAGACATTTTACAAAGCAATTATTTTCTGTGCTAACGTTATGCCAGAAATGAGCTGAAATCATATTGAACATGGAACGTTTCCTAAAGGCAGATCTCCAACTGTAACTAGAGGCATAAAATGCCATTGATTCTCAAAATATTTGTAATCTTGTAGTGAAAATGATTAAAGGTTTTAACTCCTCAAGCAAAGTGAATTTTTATTCTTTTTAGGTCTGTATTAGTATGTGACCGTATCATTTGTTTCCTATTATCTATACAAACCTGAACGTTGATAACAGTCCCAAGTAAGCCATTGTATTCTAATGAACAACAGTGACGCGATTGCTAACAGATGTGCGGTTAAGTCTCAGGTTTTCCATTGAGCGCTGGCTCTGATAAAGCAAGAGAAACAAGCTTGTGGAGTCTGAATGCATGTGTAAAGACACACTCCACGGATCTGCTTGATTCACGGCGATCTGGCGCAGCATCTGTTGCTTCAGCTGCGCGTTTAACTCGGGAATGCAACGTTTCCCTTTCTTCATCCCTCAGCTTTTCTCCTCAGCATTCAGCGCACTCTTTCTTTAGGCTGAGAACGCAGCATGCCAACTTAAACACTGTTACAAGACCATGTCTGAGTAGGAAGGAAATGTCAAATAAAAGCTGTGGAGCTTTCATTTAGCAATTAGACAGAAGTCGTCGTTGTCTTTATGTTCCCATTTACATTGACGCATTTGTTTTAGTGAAGCACTATTCCAATTTTCTTCTATTTTAAACAATGTTTGACTAACAATTGAAATGAAGTAATTTTCTCTGGATGTGCGGGCCAATCGTTAACCTAAAGAAATATAGAATATATGCGTTTAATAGACAGTTAATATTCAATATTATGGATTTAACTGCACTAAAACATTGCTACTGTTATTGAAATTAATTGAATCAACATTGAACTGAATTGAGCTGAATAATGACACTGTCGTCTGTAGAGCTGCTTTACTTCTAAAAATCGAATTAGTGTCATATCGATGAACTTCACTACATAAAATTTTCCTGCATATTATTATAAAGCTGCTTTGAAACAATCTGTATTGCATAAAGTGCTATATAAATAATAAGAAAGAGATTTTTGGTGGATCAGAACTTAAATCAGAGCTTGAAAGAAAAAAATCATCTATGAGCTTTAGATGTATTAAAAACCTCAAACATCTCTTTTTGTGTTCCACAGAAGGTCATACAGGTTTGAAACGAGATGAGGACGAGTAAATGATGAAATTATTCTCATTTTTTGTCTGAAATGTCCCGTCCTTACGAGATTTATGAGAAACGAAAAGGTTTTTATGTGCATCTTAATATTTGCTGGTTATTCCAACACATGTCCTCTCTCTGTGTTTCTACTGTGTGTCACTCTTTGTTTTCTCATCCTCTTTCTATAACCTTGTTTGAAAGGTTAACTCAATCACAGAGCTGCTCTGAATGGAGATCATCATGTGGTGCTCATGAGGTTCAATGGGTGGATGTTTTTAGCTTCATTGGAGTTCAAAGGTTCAACCAGCACAAGAAACCTGCTCATAAAAACAAGCACAAAGACCTTTTATGTGAAATGCCCTGAACCATGAATGTTACTGTGATCTAGTTCTGGATGATTTGTTGAATGTTCACAATATATAGCTGATGTAAAATCAAGCATCATTATGATGATTTTAATGCACTTTTAAGTTTACTAAAGATCACACAAGTTTCAGGATTCTTCCTCATCTTGTGACTCGTGAGTTGGGGAGTTTTCATACAGTTTCATAGAGTTTTATTAGCAAAACAGAGTTAAAGATTAATTTCATTTACCAGGTCAAACAATGTTCACTGTCGTATGCTATGAAAGGGTTCTGCTGTGGCGTGATCTGACGTGAAGTAATGTAGTCGAGTAACAATGTCTGTAATGCAAAGGGCTGAAAATAGTTTTAGGGTCGTGATGCTTGTCATCTCAGAGGTTTGTGTTAATCTTTCTGACCTCGGACAAGCAGACAAGGTTATCCAATATGATCTGAAATGAGCTTAGGGGCAGACTCAACCTTCCTGAGGGCAAAGTGTCAATCAAAATATACTTACTGAACAACTTAAAAGAATAGTTCAAGAAAAAAAAATCATTCTATCATCATTTTAATCACTCTCATGACATTTTCAAACCTGTATGACTTTTTGTCCACTGTGAAACACAAGAGAAGAATTTTTCGAGAATGTTTGACCTGTTGTTTTCCATGTAGTGTCAGACAATCAAGAAAAGGCACCATGCATCATTTTTGAAGCCATTTATTTATTGATAATCTTTCCCTTTAGTGCAAACTCCCAAAAATTGTTTCTGGTTGCAAATTCAAATCTGCTGCATGTTAAAGTGCTCTGATTCTTGTTACATGGCAATAAAAAAAATGTCAATTTGACATTTTGAACAGTAAATAAAAATAATATTACATTTTTAAGTATGTTAACATTCAAGAAATTATTTTAAATTGTAATAATATTTTATAATATAACTGTTTTACTTTATTTTTGATCCAGTAAATTCTGTGGTAACAATAAGAAACGGTTTAAGACCGGTAGTGTATATAAACAATTTAAACAGAAAACATAATAAATTGAGTTTCTTTCTGTTTTTAGCGTAAAATTCACTTGATTTTGTTAGGTTTTTGTCCATAAATTATAATATATCCAAAAAATAAGTCATAATATCATGTGTAATTTCACTTTGTAAGTAAAGGTGTTGCCATGTTTAGATATTTTTTACTGTATAACAAGAAAAAAATGCTGTGCACAGCGCAAAATAACAACAACTGTGGCGCTACAGCGGACATTTGTATAAACTTCTACCATTCGGTTTTGTCTTTCAGATAAACGACTTTCAACTTCGTGCGACAGTTTGCAGAGAATCCTGCTGAGAAAATTGGTTAAAGTTGGTAAAACTGTTGAGATGTTTATAGCTATCTGAATAACATCACATCCTGTACAATGTCACAAACATTTGAAGCATAATTGTTCTGCAGTTGGGCAGATATCCAGGCATCTTTGGACCATGAAAAAAAACAATCACGTTAATATAATGTAGCTGAGCGAAGGCTTGTGTTTACTCCGGATTACAGTCGATACGCGACCAGCCCTCAAAGATCAGCATTAGAGCAGCGAGGCAGTCGGTCGGCACTTGTGATGTGGATAATGAGTGTGTAGAACACCAAACACGAGTGTGAGGGCCAGATAAAGGATGAATTATAGATACAGCGCTCCAGGGCAAAACACTGCTGCAGGGGGAGAGATGGAGAATCTGGAAGAGCGTTCCTGGATAATGAATCCCACAGGCCGCGTGCAGGCTGTATGGAGATCAGGCGAGAGAGGCAGGACTAGAAAGGGAATGTGACTTCTGGTATGTTGGAGAATTCCACGGTAATTGTGGTCAGGTTTCTGTGACAAAGAAGAGCCTAGGTATTTCTTTTTCTGTCAAACTTTTGAAAATGCTTGTCAGTGTGTTTCATTTTATTACACAGAATACTGAGCAACCAATTAAAACTAAAATAAAATTTTTTTAGCCCAAAATTAGACTTTAGAAATGCATGTGTATGTATTGGAAGACATTATTATTATGTATTGTGTTTTCTTCAGTTAAAGGAATAGTTCACGTCAAAGTGAAAAGTGTCATCATTTACTCACCCTCAAGTTGTTTCAACCCTGTATGAATTTCTTTCGTCTGCTGAACACACAAGAAGATATTGTGAAGAATGTTGGTAACCTGACAGTTGACAGATCCCATTGACTTCCATAGTATGGGAAAAAAATACTATGGAAGTCATTGGGGTCCATCAACTGTTTGATTACCGACAATCTTCAAAATATCTTCTTTTATGTTCAGAAGAAGAAAGAAATTCATACAGGGTTGAAACAACTTGAGGGTGAGTAAATGATGACAGAATTTTAATTTTGAAGTGAACTAATCCTTTAAGTAGCACAACCAATTTCAACTGTCTTTAGATAGTAAGAGCTTTTTCTCGTGTACCGACTCTATAATGATTTTTTTAAGGATGACATCATGATTTAGTTCACTGGAGTGTGGGGTGATTTTTTTTTCAGTCAATAGGAATAGCAACAGTTTAAATGTTTTTTATGGACTTTTAAAAAATATATATTTTGTTTTTGAACAACATTGTATTTGAAACGCTCTCCTCTGCCTGAAACAGACCGCTTGCTCGTTGTATGTCAATAGCAGAAGTTGTCTCTGGTTCTTGGCTCTTTTTCGAAGGCAGTTTGAAGTGCCCTGAATCTTGCCTGCAGACGTCTATCAGGCAGAAACAAATACAATCTCAAATCAAAACAATAAGCGGCGCGCTTTGAACCAAAACACACATGCGTCGTCCCTGTGCAGGCGCAACAGAAGGCAGGAATCCATGATGCCACGGGCAGAGACCTGGACCGCTTCCAACACACACCGTTGTTTTACTGGGAACTGTTTTGATCTGGAATGACTGTAGACACTGCAGACTCGTACAATTATCAACCAGAGGACTATATATCACACTGAGGAATATAATGGATAGATAAAATGATCGATAGATGATAGTGAAACTCGAAAAATCAGAATATCGTGCAAAAGTTCATTTATTTCAGTAATTCAGTGAAACTAATACATTATATGGACTCATTACATGCAAAGTGAGATATTTCAAGCCTTTATTTGTTATAATTTTGATGATTATGGCTTACAGCTACGAAAACCTTTTCACAATATTCTAATTTTGAATTTGGGGTTTTCATAAGCTGTACGCCATAATCAGCAAAATTATAACAAATAAAGGCTTGAAATATCTCACTTTGCATGTAATGAGTCCATATATTGTATTAGTTTCACCTTTTAAGTTAATTACTTAAATAAATGAACTTTTGCACGATATTCTAATTTTTCGAGTTTCACCTGTACAACAATAGATAGTTAGATGCAACGATGGATGCTAGATGGATAGATAGATGACAGATACTTAGATATAAAGTGTAGCAAAGCTAAAGGCTCAGTAAAGGAGGCGGCGGCGGGAACCGGCAAACAATCAATGTAACTTTTCATAAAATAAACACCAAAATGAAAGTATGCGGCAGCCCCTCGCGGACAACTGCCGCATTTAAACATAATAAAAACACAACGTAGAGTCCAGGCTTGGTCCTCTCTCACCTTGCACTGTCGTCACTCCTCCTTTTATCCTCCCGGATCTCCTCCGTGAGACTCGAGACCAGTGTGGCTCTCAGGGGACGCTTATTAGCACCTGCGCAACTGCCCTGCTTGCCACACAAAGATACAATGATGGATAGATAAATAGTTAGATGATAAATAGATATGAAGATGCATAGATACAACGATGGATGGATGGATACAATGAAAGATGGATAGAAAGATGCAACAATAGATTTGTAGATGGATACTGCACATCCTGATTTTTTTGAACAACATATTTTGTTGATCCTGGAACAACATTCCTGTCTGAAAATTTATCTAACTCTATCCATAAACCTAACCCTACCCATAAGTTCCCTAAAATCAAAGGGAATATAACGCTGGTTGTAAGCCTAAACTTGGCATAAACTGTAAACTTTTCCCTCAAATCTGATAGGTTGATTGTAATGTTGATCCAGGAACATGTTGTACTTGGTGAAATCAGGTTTGGTGATGGATACTACAGTAGATAGATGCACAATAGATATGTATATACAAAGATAGATAGATACAAAGCAACAGATAGGTAGAACAATACGTAGATCCAACGCTAGATATATCTAGATAGATAAATACAACAAAAGATATATAGGTATGTAAATAGATGCATGCTCTGGTTTGCTAACACACACACACACACACACACACAGTGTTATTGAGGTTTATGTGAGATGAAATGCTGCAGTGTTTCCAGTTGCACACGTCCTGAGATGGTTCCGTCAGTGTGTGTGTGTGTGTGTGTGTGTGTGTGTAATGAGAGAGTCTCATGGAGCTCTGCTCTGTGCAGATGTGTGTGAGCAGCAGTGATTTGAGCAGCTCAACTTGCACTTCAAAGGTGCGTCAGGGGATCCGGGTCTCAGCTCGTCTTCATACGCTCCAGAGCAGTGCGGCCATGTAAATTTCATGACCTGTCTTTCTCACACACAGTCTCTCCAATAGCATGACGGATATCAGCGGCCTGCCAGCTGTCAGCCGCTTCTGTCTATTTCGATTTCTCGTTCTTTACTTTTCTCATTCCTTCTGTATTTTGTCTCTGAAGGGCTTCAGTCTGTCAGCCTGAGCCGCCGAATTCCCTCCATCACATCACACACAATTAGAGGTTTTAGGCACAAAGTGGTTGTGTTCTGGTTCCAGTTCTGCACCGGTGTGGTTTGATTTATTTGTGGTTAATGGATGGTGAGATTCTCATCTTCATCCAACCTTTCACACTCATGCTTTCCATCTGTGAGGCATGAAATGAAGTTAATCTTCTGTAAACGGACTGTAATCATTTAGAGCAGCAGGTCTATACACTCAAAAAAGTTTTAAGCCTTTTTTAAAGATTTACGCAAGTTAATTAATAGTAAAATTCCATCAAATTGAATTGAATAATCCTTACGTATTTTAATTGAATATTTGATTAAGGATAATTCAATTCAATTTGATGGAATTTTACTATTAATTAAATTGGGTAAAACTTTTTTTTTTTTAAAGGCTTACATTTGAGTTACAGTAATGTTGCATTTGTTTACATTAAAACTTGTTTATATTGAACTAACAATTAAAAAATACATACGTCCAAAGCATTTATTAATCTTTCTTAATGTTATTTCAACATTTACTAATGCAGTGTTATTTTAGTATCGAGATACTATTATAGTTTTTATTAAAATGTTGAACTAGTATGCATTTTTATATTTATATTGTTTATGTTTTATATATTTTTAGTCAGTTTATTATATTTCAAGTAACAAGAAGGTGTTTTTTTATGTTTTTAGATTTATTAAACTGTAAAAACCCTGCTAATGCATTATGAAAATCAAAAGTTGTATCTGGCGTTATCTAATGGACTAACAATGAACTACTGTACTAATGTAAATAAAGTTTAATAAACACTGTAACAAACTCATTTCTAATTATTAGTTCATTTTAGTTAATGCATTAACTAACGTTAACTGAAGTGACCAACAGAAACATTTATTTACACACTAAAAACAAGACTTGAAGTTCAGGTAAAACAATAGTAACTAGTTTGATTTATTTGAACCAGATTGAACACTAAACTAGAGAAAATGTCTCCTTGTTTTACAGTTATCCTGGTATGGATGGCCGATTACATATGGCATCACAACGCTGTTTCCAGCAGGAAGAGCCGGAACATGTGGAGTTTGGTCCAGTTCTCTAATCTCAGATCCAGACAAACACAAAGACTCCATTGATCGAAGCCAAAGTAAGAGTCTTTAGCCCGTAATTTTGAAAATCTGTCAATATATCTGAACGCAAGCAGCAGCTGGCCTTGAGCAAAACTGCGAGCATCTTCTGGCTTCCCCTCGTGAGAGAACCGGCATCAAACTTTCCGGATCGCCCCTTTGAACTCAGATCCAGAGAGGTGTGCGCACGTCCTCTGTGCCGAATCAAAATCAGATCTGTTTTGACAGCGTTCTGGAATATTCACTTGAGAAATCAGTGTGCTGTTCCAGTTGAGATGATCACGTGACACAAGCGCCCGCTGAGATATTCTGTTCCATCCAGTGTGTGTTTGTGCACATGTGTGAGTCTTATATTCTCTTCAGCTTGACATGGAGCCTTTAGCCTTTGTTTATTCACTGCTATTATTTCACAGAAAACCAAACATGTGCTAGAAATGCAGAAAATGAGTGACATTAGAAGAATAATTCACCCAAAAATTAAAATGTTGTCATTATTTATACCCTCATGTTTTCCAAACATGTATGAATTTCTTCATGTGTTGAACACAAACGAAGATATTTTGAAGAATGTTGGTAATCAATGGAAGTCAATGGCTACCGTCAACTGTCTGGTTACCAACATTCTTCAAAATATCATCTTTTGTTTTCAGCAGAAGAAAGAAACAACATGAGGGTTTGGAAAAACATGAGGGTGAGTAAAGGATGACACATTTTTTTTATTTTTGGGTGACCTATCCCTTTAAGAGATTAGTTTTTTATGCATGAGAATGAATGCATGAGCCAGTTTGGTAAGATTTTAAGAATAATCCATCATTAAGGTGTGTCTAGAACCCACTTGGATATCTTTCTATCGAAGTAAAATCACTGTAACATGTTCTCAAGTGCTTTAAAAAATTTGCTTTTATAAAACGATGTCACACATGTTATTAATATACACACACACAATACTGGTCAAAAGTTTGGAATCATTAAGATTTTTAATGTTTTTGAAAGAAGTCTCTTATGCTCACTATGGCTGCATTTATTTGATCAAAAATGCAATAAAAACAGTAAAATGAAATATTATTAAAATTTAAAATAGCTGTTTTCTTTCAAATGTAATTTATTCCTGTGTTCAAACCTGAATTTTCAGCATCATTACTCCAGTCTTCAGTGTCACATGATCCTTCAGAAATCACTCTAATATGATAATTTGCTGCTCAAGAAAAAAAACGTATTATTATCAATGTTGAAAACAGTTTTTGCTACGGTGCCACCTTAAATATGCTGCCTGCTTTTTGACACATCTGTAGCGCACATCTGATGCAGTCTTAGGCAATTCACTAGGCCTAATATATTTAAGGGCCTTTACTGTCTTTTTTTCTCAAGGCCCTTAAAAATCCATGATTATGTAATCTCTGTCCATGTTTACTGAAAACAGCGTCTGCAGTCTCTGAATCCTCCCCTACCAGTCGTTTTTTTATTAAAACAAAAGGACTTGCATCACTCACATCAGATGATCATTCTTATAATGCCATTTAAATCCTGTTTTAAGCTGCAAGTTACCGGCCAACTGGCGATCATGTTTTATTTACTCACCGAAGGTTTTCGTTTTTACTCACTTTGGCGTTGGTGAGTATTAACGTTGGACCCTGTGAATAGTCAGGATTGTCGAGGTTTGACTGTGAGCCTAAAATGATGATAATGATTCCAAATGTGTGCTATTATTGTACTTAAGAGACCCGCTGAAATGTCTGCATAGGTTCCCGTTTGATTATTGGGATCGGGAATAACAGTCAGTCGCATGTCTGAAACGGGACACCCGCCGAACCCAAATCAAACTGTCAAACTTTTTCCAAACGTGCTTGGCAGTGATTTGACACTTTATGATGAACACATGGCAGGCGTTGAGGAATATGATCCGTCTCATACAGCACAGACGCCTGTAGTTCCTGTAGATCCCCTGGTTCGGCCTTTCCATCGTTCACAAAAGTTTGTTTTGGACTGAATCTTTAGTTTGGTGTGAAGAAAGAAACATTGCTGGTCAGATAGACAGCGGTTTTGTTTACATGCTGTTTTCAATCATATGCATTTCAGCATTGGGCTTTGGAGTCCTTCTTTACTTTGTGTGATTTGACACAATTTTATAAACAACAGAAACTTTATTTTGTAGAATTCCTGTAGCTCTAACAGTAGAATACGGTGCTTGCAACACCAAGGACATGGGTTCGATTCCCAGAGAATGCCTGAACTGATCAAATGTATACCATGAATGCAATGTAAGTCGCTTTGGATAAAAGGATCTGCCAAATGCATATGTAAATGTTATCCTCTACAATAACATGCACACACTAATGAGAATAATTACAAAACAACTCCAAATATCCAGATGCATTACAATATTGTGAATTTAGGGGTCAATGTGTTTAATGAAAGTAATAATGAAAGTAATGTCAAACTGCAAAACAATCCAAATGCGAAACTTATTTTATTTTATTTTTATTTTGATATAGTGGTGCAATTGCCTAGTTTTTTGTGAGATTCACCAGTACATGCAGCATTCAAAAAGTCTGAGAGACTATTATTGAAGAACAAAGCATTGGCAACTGGACCTGACTTGTAAGCATTGTTAATCATTAACTTTTAAAGAGGTTTACATATAGAATAAATTCCATTAATACATTTCAGTGTTTGATTTTAAGAAGGATTTTTTACTATTATGGTGAATAATTTTGGTCCAGTCTAAAAGCAACTGGCCTGCAGCATTAGTTCTTGCATTCAGTTGCACTATGTTAGATTATAGTCTATCTGTTCGCCGTTCAATTTCAGATGCATAAAGAACTAGTTTCTCTGAAACACTTTCCTTGAAGCAAATTATCACTCCCACTGTCTGCTGGGAAAATAACATACAGTCTGCAGAACCAAAACATGCCTCTTTCTGCTTCAGGTGTCACGTCCCGAGAAACAGAATATAGATCCGTCCATCGTGCATTTCAACAAAAGATCTTCTGTATCTCTTATTCCCTGTTGTTGTCTGTGAAATTTGATCTGAGATTGGCTGATATCCACAGACAGCTGAACTCTTACAGGGATTCTAGTTCTCCTCGCTGATCAAAGTCATAAAGTCCAATAAGATACTCAAGCTATGATTTCATCCAGAGTCCCACCGCAATCGGACTAAGTCTCCGTGTTAATTGTGAACATATGCAAAACCTGAAAGCCAAAAATGGAACAATGGTATCAAAATGCTGTTGTTTTGTGCACTTTGGGAGGAATGTAAACTAAAATAAATCTGTGAAAATGTACTGTATAAAACGGCAGAACATAGAAGAATAGGTTCTGTCAGGCGCTTCACATATAGAACCTTTTCTTCTTTGTTCTGCTGTTTTATTCAGTACATTTTCACAGATTTGTTTGTTTAATATATAGAACCTTTTAGGGGTTCCCATTATCATTTTAAAGATTTAGTTTGAATTAATTACTTATTTTAATTAGATTTTAAACTGCTCATAAACATACTTTATCACTAGAAAAGAATTTAAGCAACCTGTTAAACATGAAAGTATTATGCAATCATGTAAGACATTTCTCCTTACTAGAACCCTTTTGGCATAAAGTGTTCTTTAAAATTGAGTCAAGAACCCTAGAGTTCTATATAGAACCCCAATGAACCTTCTGGTTGCCAGAACTTTACTGTAAAAAAATGGCAGCAATATTTTAGGCTTTACAGAATGAACTTATATTTTACTCACAGTAAAAAATTAATGTTTCATTAACTGAAATAAAATATAAAATAAACACAGGTGGTACAGAGACAGTCCCATAATGAATTAACATTCTTCACAAGTAGCTTTCCACAAGGAAGGAAGGAAGGAAGGAAGGATGGATGGATGGATGGATACAGATAGATAGATAGATAGATAGATAGATAGATAGATAGATAGATAGATAGATAGATAGATAGATAGATAGATAGATAGATAGATAGATAGATGCCTCTAGTGAGAAATGTCATAGCTTTTAAGTTGCTAAACTATTTTACTGATAAACCCATCAGAGCACCGCTGAAACACGTTTCTGTGGGAGTGTGTGTCTGGACTGTATGTGTGTGCGTTTGAGTGGAAGAGAGAGCAGAAGAAAGAGAGTATGTGCTTTCCGTACATAATAAAACGTAATTTTGTGGCACAAAACAAAAAAAAAACATGGAACTAATTTGTTAGTTGGTTACTATATTTATTTGCTTGGTCAGTGTCATTGTGGGGTTTGGTTCTTTTGCTGTTGTCGGCTGTAAGGACTGAAATAACTGAAATCTGTCTTCCGGCCTTCTTGTGCTTGATATTTCGCCTCATGTTGTGTTTTATCAGTAGACGTGTATCTAGGTCAGCCGATGTTTTCAGTGCCGTTGGTCACAACTATCTAAAATCCAGCTGTTGTCCAATTTTAGATGTATTTCTTTTTTCGGTTTGTAATGTTTTAACCTCTAAGCAAGTCATTTTATGGGTGATTCGGTTGGTTGTGTTGTTGCCCTCGGTTAAGGAGTTGTAATAAATCACTTTTGGTCTGAAGGCAGAAAATGTGAGGGCTTCAACCCAGAAAGACATGATTGGTTATACTTGAAGTTTAATCTCGGCTTGGAAGAGACCGCCCCACTGTTTTGGGTAAACATCCCCAGAATTCAGATCTCCGCAGGGGGGGAATATGGGTTCACAACAGAGGTAAGACCCATTCTGAGAGGCATTTGGAGAAAACTAATGAGACGAGAGTCTGAGATCCTGCAGAGCCCAATATAATCAAAGAGGTAAAGCGAGTTCTTCGCATTGTGTTGAAGGGTTGTAATGAGCAGACGCGCCTGTGTTTTCCAAAAACAAACCCAAAGACTTTCCTGATTTATGGCACGGCACATACAGTAGCTGTTTTGTTTTCCAGATGAATTCTGTTTACTAAATTTCATCGGAGAGAACAAAGGCGATGACTAAAACCTCTCTTCCCATGACACTCATTATGTGCTAAATCTCTTAGTATGCCTTCAAATGTTAATGCAGTAAGATGTGCTACATAAAGTGCTTATGTAGCACATCTTACTGCATTAACATTTGATAGTCCGGCTAAAGTTGACCGGACTATCATATCCCGCCTAGTTTTACAGCATTCTGTTAAACAGGTGTTAATATCCACTTTATCCATGCACCTGCAAAAATTTTGTTTTTGTTTTTTTGTGAAGTCAAGAATCAAGAAAATGGCCCAGGGATGTAGTTTAAGTTTTGCTTAACTAGCATTAACTGGCCTTTGCAGCGAAGTAAAATTATTTGTCAGATGTGCAAAGGGGTTTTAAAAAAGTGCAGGCAAACCTCTTAAATTCAGCATTTTTATTTCTAAATGCATGTTATTGATCTAATTGTGAAAAATTCATCTGTACATATTTTTGCAAAAACTATTCTTTAATCCAAAGAATTGAAATAATAATCATATCTTCACACTTTTTGCATAATTTGACAACATTACAACTTGATTGGAAATCATTGCAAAAACTGCTGTTCATCCTCAGTATTTTTGTCTTGTTTTCCAGTAAATATCATAACATAAAATAAGAAAACTGATCTAAATGAAGTGAGGTTATGCTTATAAAAAACGAGAAAACTGGCATTTTGAGATCCATCTCAACATCCAATTAACAACCGATACACAGAACCAAGTCCCGCCCTAAATGTTTTTCTTTTTCGATAATCCCGTTACACTTGTATGTACAATATAGAGGAAAATATCTGTCGCTACTTCTGTTTCATTAGCTGTGTCTCCATTACCCTTCAAATTGCGCAAATTAAAATTGCGAATTGAAAAAACGGACAATGGAAAAACGTCAATTTCGCAAAAACTCCCATATATCGCGAAAACGTTTTTAGCGTTCACATGAGGTGGTTTTTCAGGCAATTCGAAAAAGGAATATTTCTTAAAACTGAAACAGTTACAGACACCTGGCGTACATAAAAGTCAATCATTCTTTAAAGATGGCGCGATGTGTTTGGACAGAAAACGAGTATATGTCCTCAAACCAAAAAGCACGGTGTTTTTGAGTGTCTCACTTGTGTCTCTTTATCTTCTCTTCAGGGTGTCCTTGTTGATTTCATCTCCATTGTGTGTTGAACCTCCATTAGGATGTTGTGGGACGTTCCATGTATCTTCTCTGTGGGCTGGCTGGGTGTTGACGAAATGGTCTGTTGTAAATAAATGATGAGCAGATCTGTTTACAGACACGTACAAAAGCTTGAAGACATTCCCAGGGTGTAGGATACCCTGCCCGCAGGCCTTCACCATTCATTCTGCAGCTTTTCTGTGAATAGGTGAGAATCAGATTTAGACTTCCAAACAAGACCAGCAAACTGAACTCTCAGGAGATGAGGAGCTCCTCAGAGATTTATAGACTATGAACATTTCTGTACGACTGCTGATGTTATAGCATATAAACACTCGTTAATTTCATTTGTCTACTAAAAATGTCCAACTGTGGACATACATAATCTTTAATGTTAATTCTGATCTTTAATGAGCAAATGTAATTTCCAGCACAACTCAAATCATCATTTATTCGTGGTTGGACATTGCATTTAAAATTTAATTTTGTATTAGTTGGATTAAAATAATAATAAATAAAATAATAATATCTTTGCACCTTTTGCATAATCTAAACATTCCTAATACATTTACTAGAGTAAAATGCAAAAAAAAGTTTTGCAAGGGAATGCAAAGGTATAAAAATATCATTTTTCTTCCCATCTCATTTTTTAACATCATCATGTCTCTTTAGGGACTCCGTAGTATCTTGAGCATTTCATTTCTGGGAATCTGGGATTGTTTTGTTCAGATCGCAGTGGAAACCCATTTCAGAGATTTTAGATCTGACCAGGCCTGCCAGGAACACACACACACACACACACACACACACACATCAGATCATCTTTAGCATGAATTTTAGTTCTCAGGAAAGACAGGAAAACCTTTTCTTAATAGAGATAACCTGTTGGTTTAAGGCCTGAGAACACGTTTGAGTGAACTGCTCCACGCCCATCTTGATAATGACGTTATCTCTGTGCCGATTACCACTTTGTTCCTTACTACTGTTTCCTTCCATCCGTTGCGGGAGAAGCAGATGAACTTCCAGGCTTTTCCGGGCAGCATTCCTCCCCAGTATCCCCTTTGTTTCAGCAGATTTTATTCATCTCTAATTTTTATAATTTCTGGAACGTTTTGGATCTGGATCCTATCCACGCTGAAAATGAGCCTTAATATGAACCTTATTTCAGGGCAGTTTGCTGAAAGGCATCTTTGTTTGCTGTAAAAATGCAGTGTGTCATATTTCGTAAATTAAACTTAGTCATTTTCCATCTAGGTGGCGGTGCCCATATTTACTTGACTTGTTCTTTGTTTTGCTCACTTTGCAATGAAACCTTTAAATTGAAGGTGAGGTTAAATGAAAATACACTTTCTTTGGCCACATTTACTCCGTCAGTCAGTTCTGTGTGTATACAGTAAAGCACATATGAGATTATTTAGGGCATGTTCAAATCTGATGCATATTTGATATCTGGTCATCAGACTTAAATCGAAACACTTAAATCATGATTTTTCGTCATCGTTAAATGGTTCAGGCTCAGGTAATGTTTGTTAATGCATATAAACATGAATGTCATGTGACAGCAATTCAGAGGCATTCACATCTCATTCATTCAATCGATGGTGATGATCAGAGTTCAACTTATAATTTTATTATTGTATCAATTTATTATTATCTGGACAAGGCCCAAAATTGACAAAATGTATATTGCTTAAATATGTTTTTATTATAATAAATGTTTATTTATTTTTATATATATATATACATATATATACATATATATACATATATATACAGTATTCTAGATTTATTATTAGAACTATTTATTTTATTATATTATATTTATTATATTTTATTATATTATATTATAAAATGCAATTTGTATATAATTATAATATACATTTATATATTTCTTTATTAAATTATTTTATCTACAGTATATTTAGTCTATATTTGTGACAAACAGCAGGTCATTGTGATAAACGCATCATATATATATATATATATATATATATATATATATATATATACACACACTGAACAAAATTAAAAACGCAACACTTTTGTTTTTGCCCCCATTTTTCATGAGCTGAACTCAAAGACCTCAGACTTTTTCTATGTACACAAAAGGCCTATTTCTCTCAAATATTGTTCACAAATCTGTCTAAATCTGTGTTACTGAGCACTTCTTCAGACAGCGTGTATGGCGTCGTGTGAGCCGTTTGCTGATGTCAACGTTGTGGATCGAGTGTCCCATGGTGGCGGGGGGGGGGGGTTATGGTATGGGCAGGCGTATGTTAGGACAACGAACACGGGTGCATTTTATTGATGGCATTTTGAATGCACAGAGAGATACTGTGACGAGATCCTGTGTCCCATTGTTGTGCCATTCATCCACGACCATCACCTCATGTTGCAGCATGATAATGCACGGCCCCATGTTGCAAGGACCTGTACACGATTCCTGGAAGCCGAAAACATCCCAGCTCTTGCATGGGCAGCATACTCACCGGACATGTCACCCATTGAGCATGTTGGGGATGCTCTTGATCTGCGTATACGACAGCGTGATCCATGTCCTGCCAATATCCAGCAACTTCGCACAGCTATTGAAGAGGAGTGGAGAAACATTCCACAGGCCACAATCAACAACCTGATCAACTCTATGCGAAGGAGATGAGTTGCACTGCGTGAGGCAAATGGTGGTCACACCAGATACTGGCTGGTTTTCGGACCCCCCCCCCTCCCACCCCCCCCAATACAGTAAAACTGCACATTTTAGAGTGGCCTTTTATTGTGGCCAGCCTAAGGCACACCTGTGCAATAATTATGCTGTCTAATAAGCATCTTGAAATGCCACACCTGTGAGGTGGATGGAATATCTCGGCAAAGGAGAAGTGTTTGAGCTGTGTGAGTCCTGACCATGACTTGAAGAGCATTGCGAGCAATGAGCCGTATTACAGGTGGCCTGAAGGTGTGTGTTCAGAATGTGCATGTTTTTTAGATCTTTGAGTTCAGCTCATGAAAAAATGGGGGCAAAAACAAAACTGTTGCGTTTATAATTTTGTTCAGTGTATATATACTGAATGATGTGAGGAATATTCCACATGCGTGTCGTTACACAGCCTCCTATATCAACTTCTGATGGTTGTCGAAAAACATCTATTCTTTTACAATCTGTTTGTCTTACATTTGAATTGCTCACATTGCATTAGCGAGGGTCAGATTTTCATTCTTAAACCGTTTATTAGTTCGATTCCCAGTAAAGTTACCAACCAACAACTGAATAACTGCTATATTTGATGTCTTTACACCAAAGACAATCTTTACTCCAATTTGATGCTTGATGAATGTTAATTTTGGCTGTACAATGCTTGCTTAAAAGTCGACAAAATGATGAGTGATCCAATCATTTCACAATCACTAAAAGACTAACGCTGGACTGAATCATGTGAGATCAACCAGCAAGTGAGCGCCATCCTCGTCGTCATTCATTTACATTTTCTCTCGGTACAGAGATCAAAGATATAGAACGGGGTCAAAGGGCAGGAGATGCCTGGAATCAGCGTTTACACAGAAAATGTGCTCGGCCTCTTTCTCATCTAAAACTTCTTCCCACTGGCACTCGTTCAACCTCTCAAATGCAGATCAGAGGAAACGAGTTTATGTCCTGCTTTGGCTGGAGAAATATGAAATGGTTTTTTCGTTTTTCTCAGAATCGTTATGGGGAAATATCACAGCCAAAGGCAGCGAATAAATACAGCCGCGGCCGGGCTGATAACAGTCAGTTGGAGAGATGGAAAAAAGCTGTTCATTAAATAATAAGAATTACTGGAGCGAATAAAATGACTAGTGAAATCAGTGAAACATAGAGGATCTGTTCTCAAACATAGTGAGCTGCATTTTAAGACATCGAATGCATAATTCTAAGATGCATAATTCAAATGCATATTTCTATTTGGCTGCTTGCCAGTGCCGAAGTCTGTTAAAGCCTGTGCTTCTCTGAGGAGTTCTGTGTGTATGACATAGAGACAGCAATCATCTGTTAGAATGTGTTAGAATAAACTTGTTGCTGGCTTGTTTTATTTTTGCGAGCGCCATGCTCTATCAAAATGGTGTTTCATATGGTAGTTTGAGCAAAATCTTTATCAGACCATCACAATACTTGAGTGATTCGAACATCCCTGAAACAGTTCGAGTGTGTGTTGTGCTACATGAGCGCTGTGTTTGATCCTGACCATGACTTGAAGAGCATTGCGAGCAATGAGCCGTATTACAGATGGCCTGAAGGTGTGTGTTCAGAATGTGCATGTTTATAAGTATGTGCGCATGCATGATTGCGAGCATAAGTTTGTCTGCACGCTTTCCTGCATTTATAGCCTGTGCGTATTCCCGTCTCTCACCTCGCATGCGTGATTCCAACAGATGGAATTGGTTTCATACAGCTGGCACGTCCCCAGGCCAAAGCAATTATGAATTATAAACAAGCTTTGCTGAAAACCACACACACATTTCCTCTTCATTCATTCTTTCTTCTTCTCTATTTTTCTGTCTTTCGATCACACACGCATGTGTAAATTTAAACGAGCTCCGATCATTTCTTCAAACCACTAACTTTTGACAGAAATCACAAACTCAGAGGAAAATGTTATTGCTCAGTTGTTGCTCTTTCATTGCTATAGGAGACCTAATGAATGCTTCCATTATGCTTCGTTAAAGGATCAACTTCAGCTGAATTGATGTTTCATTCATTCATGCTTGTGAGAAAATACTGTAGGAGCCAAAGGAAAATAAAAATGAAATAAAATACTGGACATCACAATAAGGCATTATGGGTCACACCTGAAAATGTATTGACTAATATTTGCCAAAGAGTTTGATCATTCAAAATTATTTTTGAAAACCTTAAAAAAATCGTCACTTGAAATAAAATAAATGTAAAATAAATGCAGAAATAAAAAATATCAAAAAACTTTTACGAAGGAAAATAAACAAATAAATAAGACAAAAAAAATGTTACAAATTTTAAGTAAAATTTAATTGAGAGTAAAAATAGGCTATACAAATAAAATAATTTCAAAGTATTAACAAAAACTACAAAAGTATATCAATGATACAAAAATAGCACATGGCTGAGAATTAAAATTAGGCTGCCAAGTTTCGATTGGCTGTTGGCAGCCATTTTGATTGATGTCTCATTGTTTATTTTAAGACATGCAGCACATCAATTTCAACTTGATCAATTCAGAAGTTTGATGTTATTTAATTTATTTACTGTATAGCGCCCCTAATGGTGGAGTTTGGCCGTTTTTGCAATGCATTCTCAGAATATCCTGGTGTCCAAGTTTCATTAGGTTTGGACTTTGTGTTGAGATGATGATGTAGGCCATTTTGTGGCTGATATTTGTCCAAAAATTTTGAATCAAAATCTGTTTTATAACTCTATCTCAGGAGAAACATCTGAAACCTGGAATCTTTAGCAAACTATTGAATATTGCTGTCTAGAAACAATTGAAACATTGATTAGATCTCATTTGTGTTTTCATTCTCACCCTGACAGAGGGAGAGAAAAAGAGATCAAAAAAGAAGAATTGATTGTTGGTGAAGTTCATGACCTCCTGACTGTGGCCCAGTGATTTACTGCGTGTCCTGGAGTTCATCGGCTGCGTTTGGCTCCCACTCTACACAACTCCAGATCTTCCTTCATCAGGGGAGCGCGGCACGACGTTCCCGACATCCTCATCTCTCCCTTTCCTCTTTGTTCCCCATCTGCTGTGGCGTGAGTGCCAAGAGCCTGACATTTACAGAAACACCCTGCATTTTACACCAGCTCTGATAGAACACACAGCGTTTGAGGAGTACAGCTGGCCGAATCCATTGACACTGTGAATGCTTTACACCGTCAACTAATTCCAGGATCAAATCTGGTTGCACATAAAGAACATAAAGATCTAATTTTGGACACTTTCTCCTAATGTGATTTTAAATGTGACACATATCTGATCATCTGTGCAACATCTAAAACTCAAAATCTGATTCTCCTCTTATTTCAAGATTTTTTTGTGACAATTAAGAGTGAGAGTGATTAATATTTTGTGTATTGTTGTTTATTTTAAATATATTCAATAATTATAAATAATATGTAAATATAAGTATTAATAATAACAATTATTAATATTACTCCATAATAATAATACGTTTTATGATCGAATTTATTGAAAAGAAGTGAAGTAAAAACAATATAATAAGGCATTACAAAATACAATATATATATATATATATATATATATATATATATATATATATATATATATATATATATATATATAAATGAAATTTAATAATAATCTTTTTTTTTAATTATTTTTTTTTTTATTTATTTCCCACATCAGGGATTCCAGAACAAATTATTAGCTTGAAGTAATCGGTTCCCCAAAATCAGTTTCAAACTTGTACAGTACTTTATATTAAATTTCTGTTGTTTTTAAAAGTGATTCTAAACTAAAGTAATATAGGCTATGTATTAGATTTTAAGTTAATATTTAAATAATTTAACAACACATTCACAAGTTCATGGTTTTCTTATCTTGGTTAATATTTTATTTATAAATATTTTATTAATTTTTAAAAAATTGTTCTAAAAAAAATGTTTTGACTGTGCAGATGAATATGACCCTTCACAATAGATACTGCTTTACACTGAACTCTGTTAGAGAGCTACATATAGCTATTTATCTGTTCAAACTAATACTTACTCACCTGTTGAGTAATAAAAATGCCATCTCCGCTTTTATAACGTTTCAAATCCCTCAGTTCTCCAAAAAGCCGAGCCAATGTTTTATTACGAGCTCTGTCGCGTTCTCTTTTTGCTATAGCAGACACTCCTGTTGGGTTTTTTCTAAACGGGTGATTCCCCAGAGGTTGGAGATTTAGCAGCTCCGTGTCGACCTTTCTCGCTCATTGTGACAACCACACCAGGCGCTCGTCAAAGCAGCCGGAGCAACTTTTCTCTATTTACGGATATGACCATCCTGATAGGTCTAAAATATAAACATATATAGAAGGCTTACCATAGTGAATCAGGGTAAGACAAAAACGCTTTGGAAGAAGGATTGATGATGTGTTGACTCATTATATAAATTTAGTTAATTTTGAACAAAAAGAAAGTTGAATAGTGTCCCTTTAATTAATGTAAACACAGTCTGTTATAGTTCCAGACTTAAAAAGTGGCACAGCAAACATTGTATTTTACAGAGTTGAAAGACAAGAAACATTCATACACCCTTGAACACAAGTCATCCATTTTCTGGTGGACTAAATATTCTCAAGTTGAATGCAAGTATGTATTTTTAATCTTCACTTCTTGGAAGGGTTCGCCGCTGAAGTTTGGCACCGTAATTTGCTTGTGCGAGCTCAAAGAGAGTGGAAGACTAACATGACATTTCAACATGTTCTTAATGTTTTCCATCAGTCAAGGCAAATGAGGAGATTGGTGGCTTTTGGGTGGACCGTACATTCAGCTCGATCGCGGCCGGCTGTGTGAGATGGAGAGAGGGAGGGAATCACGAGGTGACGGTGATTAGCTTTGAGTGTTGAGTTTGGATGGAGCTCCCATTTTTCTCTTTTTGCAATCCAAACGTGGACCTCCAGCCATGTTCATGGTGTTAATAAATGCAGCGTCCGGACGGCCACTCGGCCACCAGACACAGGCCCCTTTCACCTGCCCTGCGGGACGTGCCATCTTTCCAACAGACAGAAAATAAACAGCAGCCTTGCAGGCGTTGAGAGACGGACAAATGGCCCTCCAAATTGAAAAGCAATGAAATAAATGTTGGCGCCTGCAGCAGCTTGAGCTCATTTGGACCTGAGAGGGTTTTGATCCATGCCAGCACTTTGGCAATACATTACTATCGTGCCAGTACGTTTCAGATTACTGTACGCACCAGCGTCCTTGAAAGCATATCTACACTGTAAAAAAAATCCCGTTGTTTTTACGGAAAAAAACTGGCAGCTGTGGTTACCAGAACTTTACCGTCAAAAATACGGTATCAACGTTTTTGGTTTTACAGACTTAACTTCAAATTTACAGTAATAAACCGTAATTCATTATCTGATATAATGATAATTTACCAACCTATTGAAGTATTAATATCTGTTTTGTACCATTGTAATACACTGACAATCAACAACTATCACAGCAGTGATGAGAGTCACATGAACAATCAAAGCTCATCACAAGCAATCTTCCACAAGAAAGTTAATCTTGTGGAAGATTGCTGAAGATACTGAAGTCTTATTATTTTGAAGCTGCACATTATTCGCACAAACATTAAACACCATCATGGTCACACACATGAAATTTTAAAAATGCAATAAACATTAATTTAACAACATTAAATGTAACATAAAACCCTAATGTACATAACTGATTAGAAAAGAACTAAGAAAATTAAGACGAAACAGTTATTTCAACAAAAATAAGTCAAATGTGAAGTGTCACGCAGGGAATTGTGGGAATGTCAATGTACGTTTTTTCACTGTAAATTATACAATGAGTTGTTCTTTTCACTTTCAAAAACTGTAAATTTAACGGTATTTTACAGTAAAATTACATTAAATGTACCGTTAGATCTATCACAGTTATCTACCGTATATAGTAAGGAAACTTTCTGTTAACCAATTAACAGTTTTGCACTGTAGCATTTTTAAGTCTTTTACCGTTAAAATCACGATAATTTTTTACAGTGTAGACACGTATGAACCACGTTCGCATTGCATTTACATTTACAGACATTGCATTGAAAGTATATATTTTATTAGTTTATAAATGTAAATGTATTACAATTACATGTCACTGTTGAGTATTATTTTTATACTGTTACTTTTTATTAATATTTAATACCACACACAATGTGTGTGTGGGTGTGGTTCAGGTAAACCCTGGGACATTTTGTTGGTAAGAAGGTAATATCCATAATCCTTGTCCTTGTGGTGACACTTTTTGGCCTCCACGAGGAAAACAGCTTAAAAATCATATTAGTGATATTTTTTGAAAATGTAAAAATGCAGAAAGTTTTCTGTGATGGGAAGGTTTAGGTGATAAATCATATATATATAAAACATGAAATCCCCAAATGTGTGTGTGTTTTCACAAAGCACCAAGGTAAAACAGCACAACATTTTTCCCTCCTGCATGCCTGAAAAAATGAGTAAGTGCCCTAATATCTGGCTTATTTGAAGTGCTGACAGAGGAACAAGCATTCAAATCCGGCTTAATAAGCAATTTAGAGATTTGAGACGAGGCCATGATGAAATTGTAATGAAATCAGTCCAAATTTCTGACCACATAATCTTCCTATTTATTCATTTTTCGGCAGTCAGCGCCACGGCGACGACAAACAAGCCTAATCCGCCTGATTGACATCTCAGTCTAAATTGACTTGGAATTACAGAGAAAAATTCCGGGCAATTAATAAGCACATTTTTCGCCCTTTTGATGTTTGTGAGGAATGTACACCCTAAAAGACAAATATTTTAATACTTTGATAATGTGAAAATCTTCTCTGATGTTATCATCATAATCTGGAACCTGTAATTCCAACATTCCAATCCAGATTGTCCAACAGCACCTTTTTTTTTTTTTTAAACAATCGCTAGGACCTATTTCTCAATACTTATAGGTTACTTTTTCAAAACTCTTCACACAGTTTTCCTTACCAGACTTAGCTTGTCAAAGTAGTACATTTCACATTAAAAATGCACTTAAACTAGTGCACTTAAACTTAAACTACTTAAAGCACTTAAACTTAAACTACTTAAACTTAAACTTAAAATGCACTTAAACTAGTGCACTTAATGCACTTAAACTGGACCTGTCTGCTGCTTTCGACACAGTGAATCATCAGATCCTCTTGTCCGCCCTCTCATCACTGGGCATCACTGGAACCTCCCTCAACTGGTTTGAGTCCTATCTCACAGGTAGGTCCTTCAAGGTCGCATGGAGAGGTGAGGTATCCAAAGCACATCAGCTGACCACAGGGGTTCCCCAGGGTTCAGTTCTTGGACCGCTCCTCTTCTCCATTTACACCACATCACTGGGACCCATCATACAGGCACATGGTTTCTCTTACCATTGCTATGCTGATGACACCCAACTCTACCTCTCATTTCAACCAGATGATCCCACAGTAGCTGTACGGATCTCAAGCTGTCTGGCGGACATCTCGGCGTGGATGAAGGAACATCACCTGCAGCTCAACCTGGCAAAGACTGAGCTTCTCGTCCTCCCTGCCAATCAGTCTCTACAGCACGACCTCACTATCCAGCTAGATTCATCCTCAATCACCCCATCAAGGTCGGTCAGAAATCTTGGAGTAATCTTTGATGATCAGCTGACCTTCACTGACCACATTACAAAGACAACTCGATCATGCAGGTTTGCTATGCACAACATCAGGAAGATCAGACCTTTCCAAACTGAGCATGCAACACAACTTCTCGTCCAGGCCCTGGTCATTTCTAGGCTTGATTACTGCAATGCTCTTCTGGCTGGACTTCCATCATGTGCAACTAAACCTCTACAAATGATCCAGAATGCTGCAGCTCATCTCGTCTTCAACGAGCCCAAAAGGGCCCACGTCACTCCTCTGTTCATCTCTCTGCACTGGCTACCACTCTCTGCTCGCATCAAGTTCAAGGCTTTGACGCTTCCTTACAGATTGACCACAGGTTCAGCTCCCTCCTACTTCCACTCACTACTACAAGTGTACATCCCTACCAGAAGCCTACGATCGGTCAATGAGCGACGGCTCGTGGTACCATCACAGCGGGGCACAAAATCACTCTCCAGAACATTCTCATTCACGGTTCCATGCTGGTGGAATGATCTCCCCACCGTCATCCGGAATGCAGAATCCCTGACAGCATTCAAAAGGCAACTGAAAACTCATCTCTTCCGGGAGCACTTAACATAAAAAAAAAATAAAAAATAAAAAAAATCCTTTCCTTCAAATCCTCGCTTGCCTGGCTTATGCTACTCCGAGCAATGTCTGAACTTTGTATTTTGAGCACTTCTTGCGTTGTTTTTGCCTCTTCACGATGACTCGCTTGGTTTAGTCCTCAGTTGTAAGTCGCTTTGGATAAAAGCGTCTGCTAAATGACTAAATGTAAATGTAAACTACCAAAACACACTCAAATCAAGCTATTCTTCCATATAGCACAGTTGTCAACCAAAAAACACACACACTCTGACCTAAAAACATAAACTGGCAGCATTATTGCTGTCTTATTTAGTTTTGTATTATTAAAGGGTTAGTTCACCCAAAAATGTGACACTTCAAAAAAGTCATAAAGAGATCATAAAACTAATCCATATGAATTGAGCGGTTTAGTCCAAATTTTCTGAAGAGACTCGATCGCTTTATATAATGAACAGATTTAATTTAGGCTTTTATTCACATATAAACATTCAGCAACTCACACATCAGGTGTGGTAAACAGAAGCGTGTTCTCTTGATGAGGTTCATCCTCGTGTTACGCAGCACGTTTGAGCTTCAGCGAGAACCAATGAGGTTCATCCTCGTGTTACGCATCATGTTTGAGCTTCAGCAAGAACCAATGAGGTTCATCCTCGTGTTACGCACCACGTTTGAGCTTCAGCGAGAACCAATGAGGTTCATCCTCGTGTTACGCAGCACGTTTGAGCTTCAGCGAGAACCAATGAGGTTCATCCTCGTGTTACGCATCATGTTTGAGCTTCAGCGAGAACCAATGAGGTTTGTTCTCGTGTGTCAAGCAGGTTCGGTTGAGCTTCTTTTTATGTTCGCTGATTAGTGTAAATAATAAAAGCCTAAATTAAATCTGTTCATCATATAAAGCGATCGAGTCTCTTCAGAAAATTTGGACTAAACCGCTCAATTCATATGGATTAATTTTATGATCTCTTTATGAACTTTTTGAAGCGTCAAAGTGGTAGTTGCATAGCTGTCAATGAATTTGTGTTCCGAAGATGAACGAAAGTCTTTGGAATGGGTTTGGAACGACGTGAGGGTGAGAGGAAATTTTAAATGTTGGGGTGAACTAACCCTTCAAGTTTTTAAAGTCATGTAAATATGTGCAAATACCTGTAGGTATAGTTTTGGCAGTGTCTGTGTCTAAATAAGATTTAATTGATAAGAATAGATAAGATAAGAAGTAATTGAATGCATTTTGTGCCAAAGCAATGATAAATGGTCCTGTGCTCAGAAATGCTGTTGTGCTCACTGTGTGAAGAGTTTTTTTTTAAAAGTGACCCAAGTATTGAAAAAAAGTGGTCTTAGTGAGTGTAGAAAACTGTAAAGCGAGTCTCCTAGAGGAATGCAGAGTGACTGCAGGCTGATGTTTTGGAGCTGTCAGTCATCTGCAGCTGGAGGCTGTTTGATGAAGCGAGTGATCGACCGGCCGACACAAGACAAACAGCACAACCATGAGCTCATCAAAGCTGAAGAGAGGCAGGAGATGTCCAGAAATGTGACTGTATTCATGGACACTTCAGTGTCTCATGGCTGAGTCTGTAATGCACGGTTGAGATCTGTCTGTCAGCATTCTCATTCATCTGCATGACATCTGCTGGTTCATGCATCACTTAAAGTATACCATCTGAATGCTGCCATCTTTGCTCGCGGGTGAGCCAAACACCTTGACATGTGCATGTGTCCAAATATTTATTTGTTTGTTTGGCTATCTATTTGTTTGTTTGTTCGTTTGCCTCTCTATTTATTTATACGATTATTTTAAGATTTGTTTATTTAGATGTATTTATCTACTATTTATTTATATATAAAAATAAAAGATTATCAAAAATACATTTAAAATTTTGCAAAATATGAAATATATTTTCAATTATTGTTTTTAAATTTAGTTATTTAAAAAACAGACTAATTCATTCCAAAAAAAAAAAATATTTATAAAAAAAAAGTATTACTTTTTGTAAAATCTTGTTTTGTAAAATCTTTGTTTTGTTTTTAGGGTTCAATAGAGCTTTACAAAATATCATCACTTCCTCCATTTTTTTTTTAAAACAATCAAAAATCGTGTGTGTATAGGCTATAAATATATATTTGTGTGTCTGTGTTTATTTAAATTTAGTTATTTAAAATCACTAATTTGTTCAAAATATATATTTTTTAATATTTATAAATATATATGTTAAATACATGTATTAATTTATATTTAAAATTAAAAATGTATACATCAAATTAATCTTGTTAGTTTTTTTCTTTAGGGGTTGTATAGGGTTGAGCTTTAGCAGATATCATCACCTCCATATAAAAATCATCAATGAGATGTCCTCACTAATATGCTGTGTGTGTGTGTGTGTGTGTGTGTGTGTGTGTGTGTGTGTGTGTGTGTGTGTGTGTGTGTGTGTGTGTGTGTGTGTGTGTGTGTGTGTGTGTGTGTGACCTTGTCAAGAGTATGTGTCAACGCAGTGCCCTCCTGACCCGTACATCGGAGACTGCAGCAGAAGACACACAGTGTGTTTCATTATATTTGCTTTTCATCAGGGGTCTCAAACCCAAAAGGCTAGATGCATGCTGAAGAATTAATGGGGTCATCTGAGATCATCAGTGTTTTAATTGAACTTTAATCCTGTTCCACCTCAATTCCCAAAACGCCCACATACCTGGCTTATTGAAGCGCCGACCCACGTCCCTCAGAGGAGCCGGTTTACATCTGACCTCTGGGTCTCGTTCAGTCTCAGACTCAGAAATCAAAGAGAAGAAATGAATGCGGTTTTAACACATTTGAAAATTAACCGTCAACCAGTTCACTTCAATAACTATAACTTTAGCTCTTTATTTCCATGGTCATTTTCATGTCCTAAAAGTTATAATTAATTCAGTTGAATTATATTTCAATACATTTTAAAACAAGTAGCCTACAATTTTTTAAAAGCCCTAAAGTCCTACAGATAGGAACAGAATTTTTGTTTTTAGAAAAAAGTAACAGAAATTATCCAGTAGGCTTTTTTTCTTCTTGTTAAATTTATTTATTTTTTGTTCTTTTTTTTTGCGGATGAACATGTGAAGCGAATCAAACTGTTCGTTCACTGTAATGCGCATCAGTGGAGAAGTGAAGCTCTGCCTCCATCTGTGGCTACAGGGATTTTCCCATGAGCACCTGAACTAAACTCACTGAGGCAATGCTGACACCTGCTGGTGACTGAACTCAGAGATCCTGTGGGTCAGAAGCTCAGAAAACACTTCATCGATGATTCTGTTCTTAGTGACCCAACCTTAAAGGAACAGTTCACACTTAAATCTGTTTTAGATCAACCTGGACATTCTGAAATAAAACTCCTTTTGTGTTCCATAAAATAAAAATAAAAAAAGAATATTCTCCATAGATATGACCAGTCACAATCAAAGTCTAAACACAAGTCATTATTATATGCCATTATTGGCTTTACAAAGTCTCGCCTGAAAGCTTGAAGGTATAAACAGCATTGATGAAGGGTAGATCACATTAATATTTGATGTATGGGGAAAACGGATCCATGAGAGTTTTAATAGGAACTCCACACACATGTATTACAGTAGCGATTGGTTCTTGTGAGCAGCAGCTGTCTGTTGTTGTTTCCCATGGTGAGTTGATTGATTAGCTGAGTTAGTCTCCACCGGGGTGCCGTATCTTCATCTTCTCCGACGGAACCGTCTCTTCCCGGCATCCCTGTTTCTCTCGATTACAGCCGCTGGTGTCCTGGGGATGTCCAGCATCACTCACAGCGGCTGCTCTTATCTGATCCGCCCGCTTTTGCGCGTATCCTACAGGCAGATCTCATCATTTGATGGGCTCTTCAATCTGTCTGTGTTGAAGCACAGGCACAGCTGAGGGCCTGCGGTGATCCAGACCGCTCAGGGGAACCTTTTTAGAACATAACTGTATTTGTGTTCTGCTACGTCTCAAAGAATACCTGAAATCCTCAGACGGGACGTGAGAGGATGCTCTTAAAGGCACAGTAAGCGATTTCTGAGAATCATTGTTGAACACTGCTGATATTTGAAATCAATCCAAATAAACACACCCACACCCCTCCCTTCACTGTTCTGCCCGCCAAATGTCTCTTTATCATGATATTTTTTATATTATTTGTGAAAAATAAAGCGAAGATGACGAACAAACGACAAGGAAGAATAAAACATAATCATACAATACACGAGTAAATATACAAGCAAGAGTTTGTTGTTATACGCCACTCTCCAGCTGCACACACTCAAAAAACCTCACGTAACTCACGTATGGAGCAACACAACTTCAGCGTCCATTTTCAGGTCTTCCCGCTTGGGTCTCTCCAGCGCTGCAAGATTTTCTATTAACTCTGGTCCTGAAGCTCTTGTCTGATCATAACCCTTCTTTTTCCACTGATATTCTTCTGACCTTTTCTCTTTTGTAATGTCTCTCAGCCATCTCTCTTTCTACACTCTTTCTTTAAATCTCCCTCTTGCTCTCATTCAGTCTCTCGTCCCCATCATGAGTGCACACGCCCCTTACTGCTGATTGGCTCACTCTCTCGTCCCCCATCATGAGTGGACACACCCCTTACTGCTGATTGGCTCACTCTCTCGTCCCCCATCATGAGTGGACACACCCCTTACTGCTGATTGGCTTGCTCTCTCCTCCCCCATCATGAGTGGACACCCCCCCTACTGCTGATTGGCTCACTCTCTCCTCCCCATCATGAGTGGACACGCCCCTTACTGCTGATTGGCTCACTTTCTCTCCTCCCCCATCACAAGTGCACACGCCCCCTACTTCTGATTGGCTTATTTCAGCCACTTGCCAAAATTATGAAAAAATATACTAAAACTAAAATTAAATTGAAAATATAAAAATAAAATTAATTCAAAATATGAATAGAAACTACAATTGTATCTCAATGGTGCTAAAATAACACTTTTCATACTTTTATAATTTGTCTTTTCATACTTAAACTATCGTATATTTCTGTCCTTACACATTGAAATTCAGAGAACATTGTTTATAAATCAATATTCAGTCACCATTGGTAACTGATGGATGAAATATTGTGAAATGAAATTTTCAAATAGGTTGAAGGACAAACTGTAAGAGGTTGAACGGAAACACTATTTTTCATGTTCACTTTCACTTCTTGAATTCCTGCTGCTCTTTATAGCTCTCTTTACAGGAAATAAGGGTTATTTATATTTGTTCCCCTCCTACATTTACTCTCAATTAAATATAAAGCAAATAATAAAATCTGCCAAACATTGCAAAGCAACAAACAATAATTAATCGCATGATAACAATATGTGCAGCAACAATTGTAAAACGATTTATAATGTATGTTACATTCCCGGTCATTATTTGTATTTATTTTTTGTATTTATTGTACTGATTCAGGTTTGTAATGAAGGTGAGTAACCTACATATTTACAGAATTTCTATTTTTGGATGAACTATCCCTTTAAACAGGTTTGTTTTGCAGTTCTACTATTAGTCAGCAGGCGGCAATATTGTCTCATATTTCATCTGATTCCTTGAAGTCGTGTTCTTTGGTTTTTATTTTGAAATATAACGTGAGTTATGTTTAATATAATGCATTCATGTGGGGCGTCTGTATTTAAGTTAATAAAAGTTCAAGAATGACTCAAGTTTTGATTTGTTAGCCTATTATTATTTCCAGGAGTTTAAACTGTTCAGACCTCAGACAAATGATGAGCTGGGTAGGCCTATACTGTTTCAAAATGTTAGCTACTCAAATTTTGAGTATACACAAATATAATATAAAACTTTTTTTGCCAACTGAAACTTCTATCCTGAATCTTGTTTAAACTGTTAAACTTTAAATGAAGCATGCAGCAGTTGTTTTAAGAAGGACTTTTAACTTAACAGTCGATGAATTGCTTTAATTTCAGCAGTAGCTTTAGGTCAAACAGTCTGTCTCTCAAACACTTCTGATACATTACATCTTGCACTGAAATGCAGTATCAAGTGAAGTAAAAAATAATCAATCCAGTACAATCTAGCCTTTATTTAATTCATGAATAGCGTAAATGAAAATAGTTTGTAAAGGTCCACCACAGAAACAGTTGTATGCATTATCTTCAGTGTTTTTATACTGAGATAGCCATTTTGGAAATGCATTTGCTTATTGTGATAAATTTCTCTTTTTCTATTTTGAACAGCTGACATTTCAGGAAATTCCTCCACATTTTCCTGCAGGAACGCAAAGTTGAAAGTTCAACCATTTATGTCACATGTTCAGTGACAGTGTCAGTGAGTGTTGTGTGCTTTTCCCCAGGAAGTCCCTTTGTGCAAGAAACAAAATAGATACACCAATTAATGCAGATTAAAGATGTTATACTGCGACAGCTGTGAGAAGTGAGCGTTCTGTCCATGACTGGGTTCAAATGAAATATGTCTTTTGCATTGACATCTTCTATTCTGATAAAGTCCCCATGTTCAGAGAACACTCAAAAAGTACATTTTTTTAATGTTTAAAAAACTTATTCTTCAAACATAATGAAAATGTTACTTTTTAATGTTCTCTGAACATTCTGAAACAAGTAGTAACATTTAAATAACGTTTCAGAAAAAAAGCATGTATAAATAATGTTTTTGTGCTAATTTTTGAGAGCATTATTAAAGACCAGATAACTTTCTGAAAGAATGTTTTGAGAGAACGTTAGCTAAAGTTCTTTGAATGTCAGTCTTGACCCTTGACCTCGCATAGACCGTCTAATGCATTCTGGACATCACTGTTGATCTGGTAAATTCTGGCTGATTCTGATGGAATCTGTAAGAGTTTTTCTCTAGTGTTCATTTGTTAGTGTGAATGTTTGTGCAAATTCATGCATGAGTTCTTCACTTCTCATTTCTCCTCTTTGCAGCTCTCACACAACAGTTCTCACACAACAGTTGCCAACTCAGAAATCTGTGCCGTATATTTCCAACTCGGCTTTATTGTGAATGCTTCATCTGTACATGATGTTCCAAAGAGAGGTTATCTTTGTAATCTTTCATCACTTGACAATGCAATAACATGCCTCTGACATGACTTTATTTTTCAGAAGATGTTATAAAACTCTTGTGAATATAATGAGCCAACAACCTAATCAAATACTTTTACAGTTTTAATGTAAAATGTAATTGGTCTCACAATGGCCATTCATCCTTGCAAAGAGTCTCATAATCGCACTGACCTCACGTGACGCAAGCAAAACATTTCAGATACAATCATCCCTAAAGATGGACGAACTTGAGTGTGACCATGGTCAGTGATCAGTCTATAAACAAAAACTCAAATTTGTTGTACTTTAATGAGAAAACCTCCCCTAGTCTGTTTACTTTGTCAGACTGTTTCTAAAGCAGAAGTTTACTTTTCAATACTTCAGAGTACAATTCACTGTGGGAATGTTTTCACATGCACTCGAGTGTGTTTCCAGTGAGCTGTTTTGGCATGAATGCACAGGGTTATTGCCTATTGCTCTTTATAGACGTGAGGAGAGGTTCCTTGTCCACTCTGTCATGTAAACGTCTCCAGATGGGACAAACAACACAAGAATATCTGCATGCAGAATTCTGGAGGATAGAAGAATTAGGCAGATAATCATACACATTCAAAAACAATAACAGTGCGTGTGTGTGTGTTAATCAGTCTCATATGAGCCTGTACACAATTAAGTAGGCTAATGTGCATGTTGTGATATTAAGCTACATTGGACTTGTTGGAAAGTTCAGTAGCCTATTGTAGCAAATAATACATTTTAAGTGAAACATTTGGGCAAAAATAGGGGGTCTAATAGGAGAAAAAGAATTCGACCAAACGTTCTGAATTAATTCACAAGAAAATAATAAATGCATAGAATGATCAGGGTCTGGCTACAGATTTAGACAGTCAAATTTACAGAGTATATATTGTAGTTTAAAGTGGACTTCTTTAGTCTTGTTTGGAATAAAATATATATGTGGCAACAACCAATCTTTTTTCCAGACTATATTGAGGGAGCGCCCAGCTAGGGCTTATTTCCCGAGATTATGACGTCGGTCGGCAAGCCCCGCCCCCGCCCCCGCACTCTGCACGTACGGCAGTTAAACACGTTCAGTTTGTGTAATAACCGCCCGCCGCGAACACAACAGCGATCGGCGCGGCGTTTAGGAGGAAAGCGTCGCGTCTGAGCGTAACTGTCTCACGCACAACATGGAACAGAGGACGCTAGTTAGAAAACAACAGCGCATGAGGCAAAAACAAGCGCGGGCACCCGCAACTTCACGCTGACAGCGATTTAAAAGCCTTCGTAAAAGTTTCGCTGACGCGCGCGTGACGTTGGACGAGTCAAATGTAACAGGCGAGTTTGTTTGTTTGTCTTTAATAATTAAAATCGGAGGGAAGTGTAGGTTGGCATGGGCGCCAAACAGAGCAGTCCCGCTGCCAACGGGCGCACGCGAGCGTACTCGGGCTCCGATCTCCCGTCGAGTAACGTTAGCGGCAGAACGGCTGCGATGAGATATCACGCGCACAGCACATCAGGTGCTACTTCATCATCATCATCATCATCAGCGGCAGTGGCTTCTCACTATACCAGGACGCGCTCCGTGGGGGGTGGCACCGGTGGCCCGGGCGTGCGACCCCAGTCGGGCATTAATATACCAAACTCCGGGGCGTATAGCTCTCAAGAGTCCGATAACAGCACACCGGAGGAGAACGGCGGGGAGAGAGAGCGGTCAACCGGCACCCCGAGACTGTTGATCGGATCTTTACCTGCTCACCTGTCGCCTCATCTCTTTGGAGGTAAATGAACAGTTATTGGTAGTTGATATGACATACTTAAAGGGATAGTTCACCCAAACATGGACATTCTGTCATCTTTTACTCACCCTCATGTTGTTCCAAACCTGTATGAGTTTTGTTCTGTTGAACACAAACGAAGATATTTGAAAGATTGTTGGTAACCAGACCAACGATCAGAAAAAAAATGTTATGGAAGTCAATGAGGCCCATCAACTGTTTGGTAACCAACATTCTTCAGAATATCTTTTTTGTGTTGGACAGAACAAAACTCATGCAGGTTTGGAACAACATGAGGGCGAGTAAAAGATGACAGAATTTTCATTTTTGTGTGAACTATCCCTTTAACTTGTTTTAATTATTGTAAATGTGGGTGGTAATGTCCATGAAGTTTTCATGTCCATGAGCATTTTTATATTTATCAGTGCAAATGTGTAAGGGCACTGTGTATATAAAAAGTTTGAGAGGTTGTTAAGCTTAGGTGTCAAGGTCATGTTTGTTATGTTTCTACTTCCCAGCTTATGTCGTGATCAAGTTAACAATGGCAATAACTAATGGATCAACCCTTGTGGAGTTTGAAGCTTCAACTTTTAGGTAACCACTAGGTCACACCACCACCTATTAGGTTAAACCAACCTAGTGGTTTCCAACAGTAACGAAAGAATATGTTTTGGTTTATTATTGGTTGAAGCAAAATGGTGAGCTTATCAAAGGATGTGTTGAACCTTTTGTTCTATATGTTGTTCAGTTAGGCTATGTGCAAGCTGTTTTTTTTTTTTTTTTTTTTTTTTTTTTACAGATGCATGGTAACATGCTGGTGCAACAGTGGTTAGAGATCGCAACATGATCTGAGGAACCTTGTTGTGGTTAGGAAGTTCTCCGAACAGGTGTAGAGATGCATGTGAGCGATAATTATTTCTGAATAGTTCAGTCGTCATGCGTGTCTTTTTGTTGTCTTTCCGAGAACCTGTTCAGTAATCTGATGATTCATAAACAGCGGTCATGCTATGTAAATGGCTGGAAAACTGTCCAGAAAAGGTTCTGGTCAACATATCAACAAGTTTTGTTTTGCATTATGCACATTTGACTCACAGTTCTCATTACCGGTCTAATTATCTTCACATTTGACTCAGTTCTCTTTTTTTTCAATTCATGCATACATACAATTTTTGGTAACGCTTCCTTTTACAGTCCTGTTACCCATGTACATACTATGTACTTATAATAGTAATTACAATAACTGGGTAATAACTAGGTACTAACCCTGAACCTACCCCTAACCCATGTACTTACCTTATATTAGCCAGTACTTTCTAGGTAAGTACACTGTAAGTACATGTTCAGTACCAAATTGTTCAGTTCATGACCATGATCTGATCTTGGTGTTGTTGATGGCAGCATGCTTTACAGTTTGAGCTACAGCAAAGCTACCAAAAGTCAAATGTCCAGATGCATGATTTTGGAGGCAAAATGACATGTAAAATAATGTCTCAACGCAAAAAAAAATCATAATGGTTTTACAATATTCTTTAAGTATACCTCATTTGTCCTCTTGTATTGAAGTGAAATATGACCTGTACATATTTTTATGAGATTGCCGCGGATGTTTTGTATCGGCCGTTCTTTGTTTCTTACACACAGACTCTGGAATATTCAAATCCAGTGGAAAGGCAGGTGAGGCCGTCGGTTATGGGATGGAATTTCCTCAGTCGTTGTGGCCTGGATTGAACTTTTAATTCTCTAACAGGCTCTTACTGGTGATTGTAGTTAACCTTTAAACGTTGGCTGAGTATGACTTCTAACCGACTGTGGATGAGATCGAGAAGGGAGTTTTTATAGGGGAAATGAGACTTGTTCATTTTCTGTTATCAAAAAGCACGGGGGAATCCTGCCTATAACAGACTTACCATATGTGCAATTTGTATCAAACCTGGATGCAAAATCATTGTGTCGTGTCATGATCATTGTCTAGATTTCTATTTGCACTACTTATTTTAATTGTGTGACTTTACAGTGAAAAAAGAGAATGAGAACTGTATAGAAAAACCAGTGTAGTTCTGCATGTTTCAGTGTTGATCAGTGTAATACAGTTTTGAAAGGGATCTTGCTGTTTTGACACACACAAGATTGAAAACACTCTTTTAATGAGCTGACATCAGAGAGGAGTATCACTTCTAGTGAATGCGTTTAATTTGTAAGAATTTAAATTATATGCATGCACAACTAGTTGAATTTTGAATGCAATATAGGCCTAATTCCATAGACTTCAGTGAGTTTGTCGTGCAGTGTTGATTTACTCTCCTCTTGTTTAGTATCACGTAACACATGCATGCCATGTTCAGTTGTTCTCATTTAATTAAACATATTGTGTATGTAATATAGGCTAAAACCAGTTTTATCCAATAGTTTTAAAAGATTTCCAAACTATATTTGTAATGCATTGTGTGCTGGTATCACCAAAAACAAAATCTGCTTTCAAGCTAGCCATGCACTGATGAATTAAGTGCAACTTTTTATATAGACAATAAATACGGTTAGTTTTAACTTCATGTTGTCTTTTAAAGCTTTGATGTCCTACAAATCTGTTGACAGAGATCTAGACCATTTCCACACCGCAAACCACCAATGAAACCAGATCCAGTCGTTTGGTACGCCATTGCAGTGGTTTAAAAAAAATGTCCTCTGCCGGTCATGCATGAACTCAGGGCACCTGACACGTGGTCCATGTTCATACTGTCCACACTCAGTAAAACACACACATAAACAGAGAGTGAGCCAAACTGTGTGTACATTAAACACACACTGCCTTCCTGCTGCTTCACTCTCACTTTAAATGAAAGCCAGGAAGTGTTTGTTGTGGCTCCCCTTTGCTGTGTGCTTTTCTCTGACTTGACTTTGACTCAACAGGCTTTGTGCAGCTCCCTTTACCGTAACGGCTTCGCCTACAAGCTGGTGAATGATTGTGCACTTACGTTTCTGTTTTTGATGGTGGTAGCACATGTTGGCATATAGTTGATATGTCTTAGGCTTCCACATCTACTAACTTTTACTAGTTGACCAATCGTCTGTCAATGTTTACCTTATGTAAATGACTTATAAAACACTGTGCAGCATCAGCGGTCTTGTCCGGTGTTGTTTTGATGGACGGTGTGTGACTGAGGAAATGAAAGCATGCATATCTCCGTCCATTGCATGCTTTTGCACCTGAATTCAGACCATCACAGATGTCCAAAGCGCCAGCACATTCACTTAAGACATGCTTTTCGAATGCAAGTTAGTTAACTTACAGATAATATAGAGATAACAAATATTTTAATATTGTGATCATCCAATACCAATCTGGCTGATAAATATTACGTTATTAATATTAACACTGAGAACATGCATGCACAAAGTGTTTATCAATGTACACAAGATCTTTTTATTAGACAAAAAAAAATGTAAGAGTTTATAGAAGCCTAACAAACTATTTTAAAAAATCTAAAAAGGTTTGCATATATCTGTTTTGTTCTATCATTTGATACATACGGTATAGTGAGAATATGGAGCTCACACTCAATTATAATCAGAGACCCAAACTGAGCAAAAATTATGCCATTTGGTGCATTTAAACTTATTTAAAACAGAGTTAAGGCAGGTTCACACCAAGGACGATAAGGATATTTAAAAATCTTTCTAAATGTAAAAGAAAAGCAGACTCCACACCACACCACAACAATCAATTTTATAACAATTTTTGAAGTGCTTTAGCATTTAAAGGGGACCTATTATGCTCCTTTTTACAAGAAATAAGATAATGTGTCTGTGAAGTTTCAGCTCAAGATACCCCACAGATCAATTATTACACCAAGCCCAAAATGCCCCTTTTTGGGTGGAAGCAAAAACATTTTTATTTGTGTATCTTTAAACACAAATCAGCAGCTGGTCCCCACCCCCCTTTCCAGAAGAGGGCTGTGCCTTCACAGCTCGTGCCTCGGATACTCTAGCAACAACAAAACTGGAGAAACAGCATTGGGCCGTTTCCACAGAAGGCTTTTGCATGGGTGGGTGGATTTTTACCATTATTGGGTGTTTGTGTGCACACTGCCGACACAGATTTGTGTTCAAACACCATGTAAACGTGAATTTTGCACAACAGGTCCCCTTTAAAGTGGGAAACCACAAAATTATAGCACGCACGGCACTTTTAAAAAACGCTAATATTGTTATCATTATAGTTAGGGTTAGTTATTGTCTTGGCGGGTGTAAATGGGCGTTTAAGTTTGATTTATTTTAGTGAATCAGTACAGACTGCTACTGTCCACTGATTTAAAACGATTATTCAGCAATTAATTTAGCATGTAATGAATATCACCAGATAACTAGTGCAAAGATGGGGAGCAAAAGAAATATTCTCATTGGGAAACGGCGCATTAAGCGTAGCTTGAACTTGAGCTCTGTTTGGGGAATGGGTCAGTAGTCTGGTTGGCTGGTTTGCTGCCACAGCAGTTCAAACTCCACTTCTTTAATGGATAAACCGCCTCCCTTCCCTTCTGCATTACTCTCAGGACTGGCTCCGTTCCACTCGCTGCTCAAAGAGCTTTCGACAATCTCTGCGCCACTCGCATTATATCTCTCACATGCACACACACGTTGATGCCTAAGGCCTCTGGAACATTTAAAATGATACCTTACCCAAAAATGAACATATGATCATCATTTACTCACCCTCATGCCATTCCAAACCTGTATGACTTTCTTAAAACAAAAGTAGCTTTTGTGTGTGTGTGCGAGAATACAATTAAAGTCAGTGGGGTCCAGTGTTGTTTGGACTTTTTCTAAATATCATAGGAAGAACGGAAGTCATGCATGTTTGGAGGGAAACAAGTTAGAAGAAAAAGAAAGTTATATGGTTGTGGAATGACAAGAGGGCGAGTTAATTGTGACAGAATTACATTTTTTGGGTGTACTATCCCTTTAAGTCGTTTATTTTAACAGGTGACGGCATTCACACTTTGCCAGGAGCACTGCGAGCAGTTTCAGCCTATTTTTCTTGCATACTAATTTAGCAAAATGCCTAATATGCAAATGCATATAATGCTGTATAAGCAGTGTAGCACAATCTCTGTTTATTAACAAATTTCTACTGTCGCTTTGTATATTGTCAACCTGCTCAGTCTAAGTTTGTCCTTCTCAGTGTGTTCTTCAGCAGCTGGTGATGTTTCTGAGTCAGCAGGTCACGGCTCATTTCACACGCCTTGGATTCAGTTTGGCTGGGTCGTCGGGAAGATTTCACGCATATGAGATGCTTTATGAAGTCTATGTGCATGCGCAAACACCGCCCATGGATCCAGTAATCGATAGCCAATGTCCCATCCCGCTGCCGTGTCCTGCACATTTGACATGGACATCAATCCGGTCTTAATTTTTTCACTGCGTCTCTAACAGACCGCTTTAAATCAGACAGACAGGGAATCGTCCAAGGCCTTCATGCACTGCCCATATCATTGATGCACAGTAAGTAGTATCGATTTGCTGTTCATTGCATTCATAGTCATTTGCAATATTAGTCAAAAAAGATTTTTTATTTATTTACATCATCAGCAATAAATTAAATGGAGTATAACAACACACTGACATGATTGGATAGATATTTTGCAAATGCAAATTAAAAATGTTGACAAAAAAAAAAGTTTCTTTGGATAAAAGCATCTGTATAAAATGCATTTTATACAGAAAATGCTTAAATGTAATTGGTCGTTTGAGGGAATGTGCTGAATTGTCGTGATATAATAATCTAGTCCTAGAAATAGGCCCCATTTTTTTGTGTAAAATATTTCATTTTCAGGTGAAATATAACCCAAAGATGTTCTTGACCTTCTTTTTTTTTTTTTTTGAGATTCATACTAGTTCAAACAACCAACCAGCTCTAGTTAATCACAACATTACAACATTTTAAGTAATAACGCATAACATGTCCATGGATTATTTTTTTTAAATCAACATTAAAATTTATATGAATGTCATTTTGAATTTGAGAAAATAAGAAAATGACAAGATGCATCTCTAATTTTTTTAAAGCTTTATCGCCCAACTATAGCCTAGTACTGCTTCATATTTGTGCTGCACTTTGACAGCAACTACAGAGGGTCTCATCACAGGCTTGTTTTAACAAGTGCTGATGAGTTTGAATCTCTTGCCGAGGCATGACTGACTCCACATTCTTTTTAAAGGTATTTGCAGAGCTAAAAGTTTGGACTCTTGTACATACGGAGAGGTTTATTATACAGGCAGACCGACAATGTGGAGCATCGTGACACTGATTTGCTCAGGATAAATTCAATGACCCATGTTTTTTTCGAGCCTAATATATTGCTTGTCAGCATTTGTAGAGTTTTAAACCCCGTCAAGAACTCTTATTATTCAATTACCCTCATGTCATTTTTCAACTCTTTTGTTGTTGTTTCTTTAGTGGAACACTAAACATAATCAAATTACAATTTGTCCTCCTGCAGAAAATCATTGTGGTTGTGGAGTTGAACCACCTTGGAAGATTCGGTATTGAGTATCTTGTAGGACAGAAGGTACAAAGGAACAGCCGGTTCCCTCTGGTCATAAACAGGAAGAGGACACATCAAATCAGATGCAGAACAGTCCCTATGGATCTGTTTATTCTCAAAAGAAGACTGCTGTGGGAATATATATATGTATATTTTCTGCCATGGATATTAGGTCTAATTCTGTAACTGTATCCATGACCTCTGGACACTGATGGAGAACATCAGCAGAGCTATTATTATAATGAATAGTCACTAGTGAAAATGAAAATCATCAAAATAATTTTTCATGGACAGGCAAATAAAGTATCTGGTGCCATCTGCATGAGATTTAATGATTATAATGGGAGTAAACTAGTTTTTTGGGGTTTTTCAACGGCGGATAGGTAGCAGATTAATCGGTGTTGATGGAAAGTGACATGAAATTAGATTTCTTGAAACGTTTTTGTGTTTAGCCAGCTGTTGTCTGACTGATTCTATATACTCATGATTTTTCACCCAATTAAAAGCATTTTTGTACCAGACACTATGTATGCATATCAGCACGCTGCTCGTATAGGGAACTTAATGTCACAGCAAAAGTAGATTTTAAGAAATGAAAATGCTGGCGAAGATTTGCAGCTTTAAATAGACTTGTCATTTGCAGGAAGAGCTGCTCATGAACGGTTGCGACACTCATTTTTATATGACTGTCTGTATCTTATTTTGTAACGCACCACATTGTGTTCTTGCACAATGTCTATTGTTGAAGATTGTTTGATTTGTTCCTCCACAGGCCTTTATAGTGTTGAAAAGCTCATAATGCTTAGGTGAACGGTATGCACGAGCGCTTAGATCATCTGAGCATCATGAAGGCAGGGATTTAATCTTATTACACTCTATAAGTCGTGTGATGATCTCTGCGAGCAGACGGCAGGCACACAGCACTGTATCCATCATTACTGCTGCTCCATTCAGATGTTCTGAAAACAGCATTATTACAAATAAAGTTTCTTTGTTTTTTTTATCTTATGCACATTTATGCATTTGGCAGATGCTTTTATCCAAAGTGAATTGCATTGCATTCGTATGCGTTTGATCAGTTTATGTCCTTCTTCATTGCTAGCACAATGCTCTACTGTTTCAGCTACAGGAATACAGGATATTATTCGTTGCAATGATGCAAAACTTACTATGCACATATAACAAATGGGATTTTTAAAAAGGCTTTTTTTTACTGCTTATTTTAGCAAATTTGGTAGGTCATCCAGGTATTCTATGCATGCAGAAAATGTGCATACTATGTGCAGTATGCATTTGTTTTGGTGCGTCTCTCTGAGAGCATTTCTTGACGAGGTTTTAATTTATGCCTTCAATACTGTTATCTTGATTTTAGTCAAATTGCACCCCATGGGTTGGATTTGTACCTTTCAGATGAAGTAAGAGTGACATTTTGGCCAATGAAGTGACCAGAAAGTTCTAAATGCAAATTATACAGACAAGCTCAAGCCGTCTGAGCGCTCCGAGAAAGTAAGTGTCCCGTCTCTCTCACTGACTGCATATGGCACATTAGATGACGTCGCCAGTTGATTTCCCACTGGTTTGGTTTTATGGCAGGTGCGCTGCACTCAAGTGACTCCTGGTTGCTGAATAATCACCATCTAATCTGCATTCACAAGATCCTTAAACTCAGGTGAAGTGCTTCGTGATTCTGCTTCCTCTTCATTCATCCATGATAGACGGGAATCTGTCGCAGTGTCTGTGCTGTTGGTTTATAGCAGAGGTTCTCCACTCTAGCTCTCGAGGTCCACTTTCCTGCAGCGTTTAGCTCTGACCTTGATCAAACTCACTTGCCTGTAACTTTCTAGTAATCCTGAAGACCTTGATTAACTTGTTCAGTAGGCCTGTAGCGGCGCTTCGACGTCAATTTCGTCGACGTCATATTTTTTTGTCGACGCTTCTTTATTTATTTATGTATTTATTTATTTGCACCGTTCCCGGCGGTACAGCTCGCCACACACACGTGGGAGACCAAAACATTGCAGAATCGAGGACGAAACAGCAACCTCTTCACAGAATTCACAACAAAGCCATGCAAAAGTCCCAACAAAAGAAAAAGTCCTAAAGAAAACCAGCTCGCACTAAATCATCGAAGGTATGGGAATACTTCCAATTTAGTCCCAAACTTAAAGGTGTCGTTATTTGCGCTCTTTGAGTTAACATCCCAAGTCTTCTGCATATTGATAGCGGCTCCCTGATGGCCGCAAATTAGTTAAAATCTCCCGGAATCTAGAGCTCGCGAGCTCCAAACCGTGTAGCGCGCGGCAGAGAGAGCGAGAGACCTTGCGTGTGTGTGCGTGCAAATGTGCGTGTGCGCCTTATGAAGCGCATGTAAACCCCACCCCCGTCAACAAAACCGAAAAATCAGTCCGGATGTTTTTTTATGAGCACTGAAAACATTCAAATGAGCACCACATCCAAGTGTGATAGGGCTCATTTGAGTAGCCTACCAAACATTTTACAGTGTAGATACTCTGTAAGAACCAGATCAAAATTGTTGTGCATTGAATGTGCACTCCTGCAATTTCCATGTTACAAAAAAGAATCGTTCAATTAGTCGTTAGATTAGTCGACTAATCGATAAAATAATTGACAGACTAATCGTTGAATTAATAATCGTTTACCCCAGCCCTATTGTTCAGGTGTGTTTGATTAGGTTTTTGAACAAAACTCTTCGAGTGGACTTCAGGGGCAGACTTGAGATCCCCTGCGCTGCGTTTAAGTTCACTTTTTTATATGCCCTTCCCTCACTAACTAATGGTTCCGATATCCTACTCTGCTCTCCCATTGGTAATCGCCGCATCACATTACCTGTTTTTTGCATAAAGTAGAATTATTCAATCTGATTGGCTTTCCAGTCAGGATTAGACGTGATGAGTTTTCCCAAAGACAGTGGGTCATTTGTAGGGCTGGGCGATAACACGATAACGATATGTATCGCGATAGACACGTGATCGATATCAATAAAAAATTTGTTCGATAAAACGTTCGATATTTTTTTTTTTCTTCGTCGGAAGAAACCACAGGTTGCGAAGCAGTTTGGTTGCATTAACAAAGGCACTCGTTCTCTGGTAACCTAGCAACGTAGGGAGTGACACGCTAACAGATAATCGTGTAACTAGAGATGTTCCGATACCCTTTTTCCCTTCCCGATACCGATTCCGATACCTGGACTCAGGGTATCGGCCGATACCGAGTACTGATCCGATACCTGGGTGTGTACAGCATCTATACAGCTGCAATTCATACTAGCACTGTATGAATTGATAGAATTATTTGATGGTGTGTTTCAGACTTATCCCTTAATTAAACATGAACAAATACATACAGTGAACTAGAGTATTTTTATTATCTGACATACATTTCACAGCAATATATTTATCTTTCTTAAGTGAAAAAGAACTTAAAATGCAACCACACATCTAATACTGTAAACTGAAAAAGGTATTTTAGTTTTACAATATAACTGCATAAAAAAAGTGCAACAAATAAATCTAGGAATCTAAAAAAAGATATATGAATAATATAAGAAAATAATCTCTTTATAATTTAAAGTCCATAAACAATTTTGTTAAATAAAAGGCATTTCAGTTTTGACCGCGGCTGGTCATCCAGAACAATAAACTCAATACATGTTGTCGGTTATATTCATCGCTCGTTGGCTGTCTTTTGAAAACTTTTCTCTTTGTTTGAATGAAGCTTTCAGAGATTGTTGATTCTGGCGCGGCTCATCCTTCCCTGCCCTTGCCTTTGTGTAATCGTGTTCTGCGGGGTGACGCGTCTTCAAATGCTTTAAGTTACTCGTGTTGAAGTTGCTAATACTTGTTCCACCCCTCGAAATTGCAGTATGGCATACGAGACATGTCGGCGTTTTCCTGGCTGGTTGGTCCAGTCTGAAATACTGCTAAACAGTGGACATACTGCTATCGCACGCGCGTTTTCTTCTTCGCTGCTCTAAACAGTGGTTGCTTGTGGCAACAGCACAACTTCCTGTGTTGCCACAAGCAACCACTGTTTAGAGCAGGGAAGAAGAATTGATCTCCGATTTGCAGCGTTATGCAAAGCTAGCGTGCATAACTAGATATTGTTTAAGAAAATGGTATCGGATCGGTACATGGGTAGAAGTACTCGCCGATACCGATGCCAGCATTTTTATTGGTATCGGCGGCATTTCCGATACTAGTATCGGAATCGGAACAACTCTACGTGTAACAGTGTCAGGTTTGGTTGCGCCATATCGTTGTCTCGTGCTGCTGGATTCCTCTTCAGTAACCGGCGATTGATAAGCAGAAAATGAGTGCCGCAGCGAGCGAGGAAATTGTAAATAAAAAGGAAAAGACAGCTCGTCAGTATGGCAGTTTTTGGGATATTATAAGTCTGACCGTAGTCAGACCAATGTCGTCTGCAAGTTATGCAAGACCGGCCGCCGTCCCCGCCAAGACTGGTAACGTTAATTCCACGAACTTGTTTTACCACCTTAGCCGCGCTCACCCTTTGGAGCACAGCAGTATTCAACCAGGTGTTCCTAGCACAAAACCTGGACTGAAAATATACTTGAATAATTCAACTTCAAGTATGACGATTAGAGAAAGAATTACGTGAGTTACGTTTTCATATTTCTGCAGGTTTTATATTTCAAACAATAGTGGGGGGGGGGGGGGGGGGGGGGGGGGGGGGGGGGGGGGGGGATGCGTTCGATTTGACAAGATTGAAATCACATAGTTTCTTGTGAAACTGAAATGACCTGCTCCTCTGGGAAAACTCGTCCTGTCTGAAATCTCTCTGAATAGGGTTTGAGTTCTCTCTGATTTCAAAAGGAATGGCTTCTAAAGGTCAAAACATTGCTCAAAAATGTTGCCCTGTGTACCATCACCTTGAATGCTGTTTTAAAAATGCAAACTGCAGTTTGTTGTTTTACATGCTGGTCAGAGAGTCACTTCCTGTCTAAGCTGTAAACAGGAACTGCACATAACCTGCTGTTGTCAGGTGGTTTGAACAGGTTACTTTTTCTCTTCCTCTGTGTTCTCATTTCTATAGTCTGAGAATCAGAGAATACACAGTGTTTGTTCAACATCACTAGGTTTGTGGTGCTATCTAGAGCTAGGTGATAGAGCAAAGAAATCTCATGCGAATTGTATGATACTTTCAATATATATTTTTAACTTGGAGCGTCTGTTCTCATTACTGTAAAGGAAAGTGCTTGTGGTTGATTCCAATACATTTCTCTTTTTGGTGTCCATGGAAGAAAAAGTTAATTTATGTAGGCTATGTATCAGGGTAACCGCTTCCTCGCCTTCATTCAGCCCTATAAGGTGATGTTGTGTCACCTTGTCAAAATGTAGCATGTTTACGGTAATTTACAGTAGGGTGCCTCTGACATTTTTTACACTAAACGGCCGTTTTATTCCCCAGTCCATCTGCTCGTCTGCTGACAGCTTTATGAATTATAAATATCTCCTCTCGACCCTCACTTGAATCGGCCTCTCCATCAATAGGACTGACCATCAAATGTACCGTACCGTTCATGCGAGTTTTTTTGTGTCATTAGTCTATAATTTTGTTTTCTTTCTGGCCGTGTAAGTGCATAATGTCTCTCACCTTGGGCTGGGTGATTTAAAAGATAACGAAAATTATCACAATATAATTTTCCTTTATACAATTATAACAAAATATGGTATATAGAATTTTTTTTGTATTTTAATATATTAAAGGTGTAATGGAATATAATTACAGTATTTTTTTGTTAAAGGGGTGGTATAATACCCTTTTCACAAGATGTAAAATAATTCTTTGATGTCCCCAGAGTGTGCATGTGAAGTATTAGCTCAAAATACCCCACATATTTTTATATAGCATGTTAAAATTGTCACTTTTTGAGGGTGAGCAAAAACGCACCGTTTTTGTGCCTGTCCCTTTAAATGCAAATGAGCTGCTGCTCCCGGCACCTCCTGCTACCTTTTACCACACACACACACACACACACACACACACACACACACACACGCGCGCGCACTGAACATTTCAAAAAGTTTTAGCCTTTTATATTCAAACCGGAGTCAGATAATGATGGAGAGACTCAAGAAGGGACAACATGTAGAAAACAGGACAGGACATTTCTGAATGGTTAGTTGATGAATTTATGTAGCTTATGTGTAGTTATCTTAGTCATTGATTAGCATATTCTGTCATGATAATCTATAAATCACGTTCCCGGGGGCGGGGTTTATGTAAATTTTAGGGTCAGTGATGTCACTAACCCGGGAGAAATGTCTTGTAGTCCCTACCAGTCGTTTGTTGTAGTCCTTAAAAAGCAATTTCTTTAAAAGAAAATATCTCCCTTTGCTTTTACCTTTGAGCGTTTACCTTTGCAGATGTTGTTTATGCTCAAACAGCAACATTACACACTAAATAAAGTTAGAAAAGTGAAATTATAATCAACCACCCCTTTAAGCTGTAGCATTTGTGCATTTTGTATTTATTGTAAAAATGTATTCAGGCTGCTGTTTTTCATAACAAATACCATAGAAACCATGTAGGCTGTGTTTACACACACGCACAGATGTGACGCACAGATCTGACCTTTTGACCATATCCGTTTTTGTTTTTTGTCCCGCCTGTTTACATTCTCTTTAGACATGACTGGTATCCAATATCTGTGTTTACATAAATCCACACCCAAAATTATTCTGTTGGTAATCGTAAGCTAATTCGTGAATATTTTGATGTAAAAAATGTTTTGAATATTTACTTCAGATTTCTGAAATGTTCACCTTTTTTGAACATTGAACCCTAACCCTTACCCTTATCATTATACATGTTTTGAATATTTTACCTCAGATTTGTGAAATGTTCACCTGTTTGCTGAAATCTATTTTCCAGAGAGATTATAAGCCACAATCCAGATTAAAACCTCCCAGAAAACCTTCACATGTGTTTGTGTGTGTGTGAGTGACATGAAACGCCACATTCACCTTCTTTCAGTTCTGTGAATTAATGCAATTTTCTTGTCACCTTGTCAAAATGTATTGTGTACTATCATCAGCAGTAGGGCTGCTCACTTTAAATTAAAGCCCTATGGAGTTAAAAAAAAAAAAAAAATTTATTCTATTTTTAAATGAGGTTGATGAACGAATGAAAATGAACTCTACATATTTAGAACTTAAATCTTTGTTGTTTGTTGGGACAGTGTGAACAACGAAAAAAAAAAAAAAACAAGAATGGAAAAAGGTCATAAAAGGTCAATAATGGATGATTTTGATGTATATTATACCTGTAGTATTATATACTATAAAACTTATATAAATATTTCAGTATAAATAGTTCAGTGGGGAATTTTTTTTTGATAATCTCTGTTATTTTGCATCCACCTGGTGTGTGTTTTTGTCCAGATGTCTGTTCAGACCATGATGTCTGTGTCCGCAGATCAGCTCTCTTTACACTCCCTCAAACTTGATCAATTTCCTTACTGTGGATGAAAAGGGAAATTGCAGGCTGAACGCTGTGGTATTGTTGTCTTTGTCTAGCGTTCTTTTGCCTGTGCGCTCGTCATTGTCTCAGCGATTTAATTTTATCATGATTACGTCAGTCACACACACACAGTGGGAGCGCGAGTCCCTGCGCAGATGCCGCGTCTGCTGCCAGAGACATGGATCCCGTCTGAGAAGATGTGGCGATTAAAGGTTTAATAAAGACACCTGACGCAATGGAGATATTAAGCTTTAGCCTCAGATCATGAACAAACACAGTCTCTATTGTTCACTATCAGCATATATAGTATACTGTATTTATTGACTGTGCATGAGTATCAACTTCCAAGTGTGGTTCTTGTGTAGAGCTGAATTTTTTTTTTTTTTTACCTTGTTTATTGGCTTAATTGTCAGAGTGAGTCAAATAGGTCATGGTTAGTTTGGCTTCCTAAATAGAAAAACGGACTGTGATGCTTTCAAAAAACATAGATCTGTTTGTTTGTTTGAGCATCACAACTTTGATTCATCCAGTAGGGTGAGTTTGGGGCGTGGGACTATCTATTTGACCAACCAATGACAGATATGGAGATTATTTGGGAAAGCAGGTTTTATTTTGGCCTTTGCATTTGATCATGGACACAAGAAATTACATAGTTCAGCATTGGAGCTGCATTAAAAAAAGGCTGTGCAAATGCATCTTTTCAGTGCATCCACTCTGAAAGTTCCCAGTTCCTGATTTCATGCCTCAAGAACAAAACAAAAGTAATTTGTCCACTTTCACTGCATTTTTTGTCTGACTCTCAGTATATGGGTTGTTCTCCCCATCTGACGGAGACCGTTTCAAGAACATTTGATTTTCAGGGACACTGCACATGAATACTGAGATAAGCAGTTATGCAGGTCAGACGGGGTTTGTTCTTTGAAAGTAGACGGGATGGAAGAGAAAGAGGCATATTGCGACGAAACTATAGATCGAAGGTGCATTTTTACTGTAAAGCTCTTAAAAGGACAAAAACCATCAGAAAAGTGTCATATGACTCATTCCAAGTCTTCTGAAGTCATATGATGGTGTATATGTGAGGAATAGACTGAAATGTAACTTAATGGCTGTTAACTTATTAACTGTCATCTGTGTAAATGTAAACTTGTATGTAAATATTAGGGCCCTATGATTTCCGCGATCACGGAATCGCGGACGGAATTGCGGAATTGGCCAATTAACGCGGAATCTAGTGTTAATGCGGAATTTCGTGGAATTTTACATATTTGGTTTGAAATTCTGTTTTTGTGTGGGAGAAGAACGTATGTCTGGTTAAAATGCAGACCGGGGGAAGCAAATCTGGGTGACACAACCCCCCCACCCCGTCATTTCAGTTACAATGACGAAATCAAAACAATGAAAGCATGGCGAAGCGGCTCTCCACGGCTCTCCTTTCGTCGGCAAAAAGTTAAGAAACTCAACACTATAAGCCGTCAGTGGCGAGCCGAGAAGTTCGCACGTGACTTATGCAGTGTTTCCCACACATAGACTAATTCGCCGCCACATACTGCGTTTCGTTTTTTAACACTATTTAAAACACGCAGCGTATTCTTTCAGTTGTATTTCCCCGCTCTCCCTCCGTCTCTCTCTCACACTCACGTGTCTCTCTCACATACACACACACACAACGTGCACAACACGTCTGTCTATGAGGCGCCGGACTGGACAAAGGCGAAGCGAACTCCGTGAGCGACACTGGGCGAGAGAGAGACAGTGTGACTTTATTTAAACTTATAAACTAATCTAATTTATATTACTGGACAGTTTAAAGCTCATAACCATATTTTGTTGTTACTTGAAGAGTGCAGTGTTGTTGCATCATGCAGTATTTGTCCTGAAAAGGCTACTGAGTAAATATCTGTATTACCTCAATAAATTTAAGGTCATTCCTAATTTATTTGTATTTTTTAATACATTTTAATCATTAACTTTAAAAGCACACTCTTTTTTACGACTAAAATAACAGTCAAGGGTAAAAAAAAAATAATTCCCAAAAATTAAAACGGAAAAAAACGGAATTTGGGAAAAAATAAAACGGAATTTGGGAAAAAATAAAACGGATTTCATAGGGCCCTAAAATATGTGAAGTGTTTATATAAGAAAAGGACAACCAGTGTGACATAAAATTCAGTCAAAGGTTTGGAATAATTGCATTCTTTTTTATGTTTTAAAACATTTAAATATATTTTTGAATGATAATATGACTTGTGTTTGTTTCCTTTATTGTATGATATTTGCTTTATTGTATGATATTTGCTTTATTGTATGATATTTGTCTTTTTGTCACTTAATTTTTGCCATGAAAATAGCCTTAGATGCTGACATGGCATTTAAATAAAACAATCTATCTATTTTTTTAATGTCTATGTTGTGAAATATTTTTACAATAAAAAAAAAAAATTTCTGAAGGATCATGTGATGCTGAAGTGTGGAGTAATGATGCAGAAATTTCAGCCTTGCCATTTTTCCCCCCCATTTTTTATTTAAAACCGTAGAAATATTTCACAAAATTACTGTTTTTACTGAAGTTGATCAAATATATGTAGTACATGTATTTCTGATATTAAACAGATTTTTACATATTGTACGATACGTACGATATATATATTGTATCATCACTCAAGTGGTCGAATTGGGAGATAGGTGTATCGTCCCAGCCCTAGTCTTAACATCTTTAGCAGACTTTTTCTCACTTATGACTTGCAGATGAAAATATTAGAAGCAGAAGAGTGAAAACCACAGATAGTGCTGCCATAACAAATGCCTGTAGACAATGTAAACCTTGTTGATCGTGACGGTAAAGCTTGTTTGGCTCTCTTTGAATGTCTTTAAAGAAAGACAGCGTATAGTATGTGTTGTAGTCTACTTGTCTGACTGCATGAATCAACAGCTTCCGTCCTTTCCCAGGAGAGAGACTGTGAGAATGCAGTCTTTACGTGATTCCCCACTCGCGTGCACTTCTCCCCGTGGATCTCTGCCTCTTTGCTTTACTCTACTTTTCATCCAGACACAGTCATTAATTCCCAGTGAGAGCGTTCACAGAGCTGCATGTGTGAATCGCATTCATCTCTCTGTGAAATATAGTGAATTCATGATTACTGAAATGGGTTTGCACAGCAGGGAGAGCCTGGTGCTGATCAATAAAACTCAGATGAGAGATGGACTAGTGCCACCTGCCAACCCGGCCTGCATTTTTAAAAGTTACATTTTCTTGCTGACTGGATTTTTATAAGTGATGTCATATTTTTTATGACAGTGTTGAATTATTATTGTCTTGTATTCCTAGGCAAATGAAAGTCACTGCAATGTCAAGGTGCTTGTCATAAGAGTTTCAAAATGTATTAATAGTGCCAATTTGTGTCGATTTTGAGTTTCATTATGGGCGGACTGTTGATGGGTTAAACTGTCGATTAATGAATTGTACAATGTTTTATCTTCTGCTTTTTTTGTCTTTTATATGGTTTGATATAGAGACCACTGTTGTGTATTTGTATGATAATCTATAAAGATCAGCACAGAAAACACAGATTTATTCAGTTTTCTGGAAGAAAACCTTTCCAAATGTGCCATTTTGATTGTATAATTATGGTTTTATTGTTAATGGGTTAAATTTTAGATCAATGAATTCTTCAAAGTTGTATAAACTCTTTTCTGTTTGTCTTTTATAGACAAACATTTAGTTTAATATAGACCAATTCTACTGGTATATTTTATAGTGGACATCTATAAGTGCTGAATATATATATATATATATATATATATATATATAATTAATTATCGGAATATCACAAAGGTACGTAGCGCGATATCATTTGCATATCACAACGGCTTGCAATAACTGCATGATTTTAATACTCCAAAAGATTACAAAATAGTCAGAGTTTTAGGTCGATGCAGACAGCAGAGAAGAGACTGGACACTTGACTTAATGCTTAATGTTAATGAAATGCAATAAGCGAAGTACTCGCATATAGAAAGCCGCCTCTCGGATGGCGCGTAATCCAGATTTCTGTTCTCTTCCTGATAGCTTATATGGCCAAATGCAGACAAATATATGTCAAAATACCCGTCTTGAGTTTTCATGTAAAGAGTCAGTTATGTCTAAAGTGGACTAAACGGACAAAAAAAAAAATGTGCGTGTAACAATACATTGGATCCTTGCAGCTCTTCTAATAAACCTGCTTCCGTCTGTGTGCTTAATGTTAATCAAACAACAGAAGACAGAGAAATCACTCACTGCTCTTGACTGAATAGCCTACCTTTTGTAACTTTAATAAGAATCAGTATATTTCAGTATATCATTCAGACTAAGCAGTGTTTTATTTTTACATTGGATTATGCTATTTCTTTTGTTAAATAAACTCATGTAGGCCTACTTGAAACCCTAAACCCCCCTGGTTTAAAATGACTCTTACTTTTTATGTAATGCTAGTCTATTTTAAGGACTTTTTCTTTCTTTAACACATTTAAAATGAATGCCTATTTTCCACTCATCTGTTCAACAGATTGCAATGGAGCAATTTACTATAACAGATCTCTACTTCTCTTTATTTCTTAACTTTATAAACCGTATCCAAGTTTTGTCTATAGTTGTGTTCCAGAATTTATTTTCATGAGTCCATATAGGAGTTAGTAGTATTCCTAGCACAAATATCAGTCTACCACCATATTTTGTCTATTTTGTCAGTGTTTTTCTTTCACGGTCTGGATTTAACTTTCTGAATGCGTGGTAACGGGTAGCTGATCTGGTTAACGGGACGTTGACTGTGGGATTGTCCAGCTCCAGCTGGACATACAGCCATCAGGTCTCTGTTAAGCCTCTTATGCTTCATTCAGAACAAATCATTATGCTTTTACACTGATAGATGGCCTTTAGTCTGATATGGCCTACATATGTCTGGGGATCTGGGCAGGAGAGATGATTGTTGTAACATGAGCGGTGCAGCATACACACACACACACACACACACGCATGCATTCAATGCATGCATTAGAAAGTTTAAACTTTGTTTTATATTAAATGTAAGAAAGTACAAAGCTTAAAGGCGCTGTGTCATTTTTTTTTTACTGTACTAAATCACAAAAACCATAATATGTTTCCAGAGTTTATATACTTGTTTCTCCGAAAGACAATGTTGAACTTTGAAATGTGCGTTCCATGCCATAATGTCTGTTTTTGTTTTGTTTTTCACTTTATTAACAAATCAATTCCAACACAAATAATAAGGAAAAACAATGAATACATTCAAAAAGTCTTCTGCATAACGGGATGTCTTGATGTGGTGAAGAAAACTTTCAAAAACGGCAATGCATAAAAACCTGCAAATAAAAATAAAAACAAACATTAATGACAAGGAGCACATATCACACAAATTACATCTCAGAACTCAGAAGTCAATCAAACAGTATTTTTGACATATATGACATGAGGAAAACAGGAACTATTGCCTACCATCAGATAATTATGTGGTAACCGGAAAAACACGATCATGAAACCAATGAATGCATGAACTCGCGATTCTACAAAATGCCTTTTAAACTTTGCAGGTCCTAAAGCAAAACTTTGGAGAATAATTTCAGTGCTCAATATTCAAGATCTTGGAACATGAGACGATTAATATTTGTATTCTCTTGGGAATGTTTGCTTCGGTCTTCAGCTCCACTCGCTCTCCAGCGCATCCACATTTGAATTCTCCATACCAACGGGTTTCCTCAGGCACATTTTTTGCATGTGTATTCAGTGTTTTTTTTTTTGTTTGTTTTTTTACTTGGTAGATGGACTGATTGACTGATATGATTAGTACAATGCATCTTTTTGGACAATTGAGGATAATTATTTGGAAGTCATTTTTTGAGCCAATATGTAATTGTCAGTTTACACAATTTTATTAAACATATATTTTTGACAGTGTACTTCTGTTAAATTCTAATTTGTATCATTTTAAAATTCTGGATATAATGATGAGTGAGCGTGTTGAGATCATGTGCCCTTGTTTTTGTAAGTTCTGTCTGAATTTATTTGCCCTATAATTCAATCAGCAAAAGAGATGTACTGTAGCTTGGCAAAACGTATTATGCAATTTCCACAGAAGAGTGTGAAATTCAACTCATTTTGTTGCAATTGAAATGGTTGCAGTACAAATTGTTCTTGCATAAAAAAAAAAAAAAAAGATAAACATGAGTAGTTTGATTTTACTCTGCACTGGAGCGACAGCTTTGAATGTTAAAATCCTCTGTTGTGTTCTTCCGGAGAGTTTTTTTAATGGTTATTGTTCTCTCAGCCATGGGATCAAGCCAATAGGTTTGATGACCGATTTACCAGCAGGGGTAACTGCTACTATTACTCTGCCGTGTTTTGTGGCAGGATGGCTGTCCCTCAGGAGTCCTCCAGCAATAATAGTTTACTGTAAATAATGCTCAGCACTTAGTGACCGTTGTACAACGCGCCACAGTTGTTGAAGTCATTAAACACTGGTACAGCTGTAACGAGAGCAGACGGGCAGGAGTCGGGTTTCAACTTTGCTTTTGTCCGCTGTTTAAAGCAGGTTTTGTGTACCTGGCGCAGGTAATCATCGTCGACTCATTCTACTCTACAGCCTGGTATTGTTCTGAGAAATGAGATAGCCTAAAGTGCGCTTATGATCTCTATTCAGTCTAATCTTCAACTAGTGTTCCTTTTCAGGCCTTGTTAATGTTCTTTCGGGACAGAAGTTTAGTGGAAGGCATGTATTCATGATTCTGATTCATTCCGATTCCACTTAAAGATTCCCTTAACAAGCTGCTATTATTTTTAAAGGAGCACCAACACCTTGAATAACTATTCTTAATGAAATGCTAAACAACAATAGTGATATACACATTCAGGTGATCTCTGGTGGCCTGTGCACATAAGAGGACTCACACTAGAGGACTGTAAGACTTCTGAATTTCTGTGGTGTTCACACTACCTACACAACATGGTTTCTTTCTTGTCATGTGTCGTCGTCTTATAGCAGCACGCATACTATACAACACAACGCTGACGAGGTGCACAAACTACAAGACATTTAGTCAAGAGGCAGTCCCGACCAACAGCAGGAAAAAGCGTTTTCTCACATAAATTCTTGTGAGAACTTCACGCAGGTGTTTGAGGTGTTTACATTCATACCATCTGCACTGTGATTGGCTGGATTACTTCCACCTTGTCGTTGCACACACTACAAGATTACGTGGCGATATATCAAAGGGGTTTGAAATTATTCCAGTGTGTGTGACTGCTCAGACTTTGGAAATCTGTCTGCGAATGCAAAATGTAGCCAAACGATGTGTAGTGTGAGGTTGCCTTAACCTGTCTCAGATGTCATCTTTAGTTACCGTATATGGATGAGGTCAGTCAAATGCACGTCTGTTTGAGTGGTTGATATCTTGATCACACATTTGCATGTTGCATAACTTATAATAACTGTGTATGATTATATGGCAAGTTGCATTGTATTATTTGAATTTAGCATCGTTTTTACATGCTGTCCATGACCCATTTTAGGATTGTGACCCACTAATACAGGGTTTTCCAAATGTGGGTTTGTGAGTTGATCAAAATAAAATAAAATAAAAATAATTTAAATTTAGTCAAATAAAAATAAAAAATGGGGCTGCACAATTAATCAAAATAAAATAGTAGTAGTAGTAATAATAATAGTTTAGTAATAGTGATGATGATGATGATTATTATTATTATAATTATAAAAAAGATTTCAGATTTATTTTAATTGTGCAGCTAAACTTTTTAATTTGACATTGAATTTAAATAAATAATTATTATTATTAGCAGTAGTATTCATATTATTATTATTATTATTATTATTGCTGTTGTTATGAATAATATAAATTATTATTGATGTGTTTTTAAATTATTAAAATATTAACTTTAAAATCTCAGTGGGTACTTCATGTAAAAATTTTACTTATAGGGTTTTTGGCTGACCTTTTTTGGGGAATCCCTGCTCTAATGTATAAGATACCTAGATGAAGTTGAAGTCCCTGTAAAACACAACAGATATTCAATATTTTTCTGAATTAGTTAAATTATTATCCATGTAGCTCAATTTTAGTTATATGGAACTTTTCACAAGGGACACTGTTTCGAATCAGCTTTCCAGAAAAATATTGCAGTAATAATATCTTTAATTCTGAAAGGTTCTCATTTAGCAGTTCAGTAAAAAGCCTTAGTATTAGGGATGTCCCGATCCGATCACGCGATCGGAAATCGGGCCCGATCACGTGGTTTCAGACTCGATCGGAATCGGACGTTACCTCCCGATCAGGACTCGGATATAGGTAAATTAGGGGTGTAACGGTACATGTATTCGTAATTATTCCGGTTCGGTACGCATACAAACCGAACGATTCCTAGGACCATTTTTCCTGCAGACAAAATCCGCGCTGGCGCGACCACGGACCACCACAACGTTGCGCAACATCAAATGGCAAACGTAATAAAAGCGGAACGAAACTGCGCTACTCATTATATTGTGCTTAACGGACCATTTCGGACCAGCAACATCTGTGGAGCGCGAGATCAAGCGACACTGTGCTAAGAGATCCAGTGAAGAAGAAAACATTTGAATTCGCCACAGATCGAACAGCACTGACGTGGAAACCAGTAGAAACATTGTGCCGTGAATGAACATGGATTTAATGTTGCACTTCAAAACTCAAATATTATATAAATATATATTTAAATGTTATTTTTAATGTGATTACCAAAACATTATTTGTTCATCCTTCAAAGATTACCACCCCCATTTATAAACCTGAAAGTTTCAAGATGTAGGAAAACTCAAACTTATTGAAAAATAGTTTTTCTTTCAATAAATAGGAAATTTCTCTGGCATTTCTTTCTTTTTGCTGTATCGTATCGAACCGAACCGCAAATTTGGTGAACCGTTACACCCCTAATGTATGTGTGTGTGTATATATATATATATATATATTTCTTATAATTTTTTTTATATACTTTTAAAATATTTTTATTTTTTGTTTACATGCCTGCCAGGTATTTTAAGTTGAGGTGCTATTTGTTTTTTATATTAGACTTTTTCTATATTTTCTGTTGCACTAAAGTCCAAAAGTGAAGATTTTATGTTATTTATTACTTGATTGTTCAAGCTACCTCACAGACGTGCTCTGTTTGTTAACATTGACATTGACATTAATATTGTTTGTTAACATGTTGAGTTGTTGAATGTTAAAATAAGGTTAATTAAATAAAAAATACATTTTTTCTCTCTTCTTTATTCTTTTTTGATGTATTATATAAGTATCGGATCGGGACTCGGTATCGGTAGATACTCAAAATCAAATGACTCGGACTCGAGGGCAAAAAAACCTGATCGGGACATCCCTACTTGGTATATCTGTCTCCTCATAGCTGTTTTCTTGACTGTGAAAGATGTCAAGCTGTCATTTGTGTCTCCCCTTCTTTAATAGCACATTTATTCAGAACACCAGCAATGCATTTCACATTCAAGTGGCTGTAAATTGTCACAAGGTCGTCACGGGTCAGTGGTGTCACGACGCCCTCAGACCTCTTCTCGGCACAGCTGCCAGTGAATCATATCATTGAGCGTGTTCATCCAGACTCAGAGAATGTCTCATATTGTCATAGTTCAGCTGTATTTAGCCTGTGTGTTTCAGCTGCCCACACTGAGACCCGACTCACTCCACGCCAGACAAACCCTCTTTATTGTGCGTCTCGCTTACTGTCTCGTGCCCGGCCTTGTCTTATAGAGCCCTTTAAACCATTTCTGGTTGGTCAGCTGATTATCATCATCTCGTTGTGGAATCCAGTCATAAAAATGATATTTACAGAACTCTGAATATCACGTAATTTGATCAAAAAGAATAGGGCTGTAGACGTAAACAAATTGCCTTATGGACTTGTATTAAAGCGCACAAAAGACTGCTGTTGAAATATGAAATCTGCATGTCTAAGACTCCGTTTTCATGGTGTTTTCAGCATCTGCCATCTTACACCCTTTCATTTGAGAAAACTATCGTCAGATAAACAGAAACTCAAAGGTCTTTGGCACTACAACCCATCTCAAAACTAAGATTGTTAGGTTCTGTTCACGTAGAATGTGTTTCTGAATTCCACTGTGCTGTTTTTCCATTGTTTCTCTATGTAAACATGCACTACATGGATGTCTCTGTTCCACTCATCATTACAGCATCTTGATAAGCACCATGTGTTTAGAAGACGGTGTCAAGTTGAACTTTTATAAACTCGCCTTTTTTTTTTTCTCTCTCTCTCTCTGCACTGCGTGTCTCAGTTTTAAATGCAAAAACACATTCTGTGTGTGAACAGTCCATTATTGATTTTTCATTGCAGTCCTAAACTCATAGTGAGCTCATATTATTTTTCTTTATTGTTCTCCACAGGTTTCAAGTGCCCCGTCTGCTCCAAGTTTATCTCTTCAGATGAAATGGACCTTCATCTGGTCATGTGCTTGACAAAACCTAGAGTGACGTACAACGGTGAGAATGTTTGTGTTGCTGCCTGCTTCAAGTGAAATGCTTACAGTGGAAAATATGTTCGAGTCTCTCCTGTAAAGAAAGAAAGGTATTGTGTTTGGATGTAATTCCGGTTCCAGTGGAGAGCGTAATGCTGTAATTATCTCTGGCTGTTGCTTCTCATGTTCAGACCTGGCAGCCACCTCTCACTGTTTTATAGTCCACAATCTATCCGGGATAAAGGGAACGATTTGGCTGCTCACAAAATGGATTGGTGATTTGTTGCAGTGTTGTGTATTCATGTTGAAACATCTAATTTTCCAGCGGTTGCAGTTTGTTTCTTGCACAGAAACATGCAGTGACATGCTGTGATGAGGAGCTTTATTTATGCTGAGTTTGTGTTTTATGGAGTGCCTTGCAGCTTTAATATATTTAAAGTTTGTTTATTAAGGTAACGTGTTTTCTCGCACTAACACACACAACTTCTGTCTATCCGACTGTTAACACCTGGTACTGGGGGGGGAGGGGTAGGTCTGGGCAATTTAGCTAAAATAATACCTAATTATTTCACAGCTTTTTGATAATATTCAAAATTTATATTTGTGCATTTCCTCAAGAAAGGACTTAAGAGTAGTAGTAGTAAAAATTATATTTTTGCATTTACTCTAAAGGTTATATTATAAATTTCAATAATAATATATCACTCTTTTAGATGCGTTTAGAGGAATTGCATAATTATACATTTCAGTTATAATAATGATGATAATATTTGTGCATTTTAATATTTCCTTTAAAAGGACTTAAAAGTGATTATTATTATTAAAATATATATTTGTGCATTTCCTTTAAAAGCACTCCAGAGTTATATTTTATTATTATTTGTCAAGACAAGGAAAGGTCATGAAACTAGTTTAATAACATGCTCTTTAGAAAACTTAATGAGCAAATACAATTAAAACCCATGTTGCTTAATTTTATATCACCAGCAAAATGATTTGATTGAATTTGCCCTGTCAATGAGATTTACGATCAGATTTCATTGACTGGAGGGTCTTTGATTTTGTGACTCGATGCACTTAATATTGATAAAGCGCAAGTAAAAAGTCTACACTTTTGCTCCACAATATATATATATATATATATTTGTTTGTTTGTTTGTGTTTTTTTTTTTTTTTTTTTCTCACAGCAAACATGGCATTTTGAGTGGATTGCTCATTGTTATTTTACTCAAGCCAGTCTGGGTCTTTGAGGGTCTAGTCCTGCCTGTTGCATAAACTGCTAAGACTAGTTTTACAAGTTAGTCATTCATTTTTTTTTTTTTAACACTCTTCATAACTTGAAGTCAGTTCATTAAAACCATAGATTGGTCTTATTTGATACCAAAAATGTATCAACTGCTAGTTGATGATCATACTAAGACACAGTTGCTGTGTTTATGCAACTGGTCCCTGATCTTGTACTATCTGTTGAATGTGAGTCTTGACCTGCCGTTAGTAGCAGATGTAAACGGCTTCATTGGGTTGCTACTGACTCATTTATCATTGTTTTACAATAAGTTTATAGTTAGTATCATATAGAATCTGTTCAGCCATAATCCTCAACCTGAGCGTGAATTTTTCCCCTTTTTCTGTCTGAATCTTTTAGTCATCTTGTTTTTATAGCCCTTTGTCATGTTTTTAGGCATCGTCAGTTTCCATAAACTCGACGGGACAGATAGAGTCCTCCGTCCAGCTGGGGAATGTGTCAAACCGAGAGATGTTATAGTGAAAAATCTGCTCTAAAACAACATGAGATTTCCAGCGGTTAGTGGCGTAGCTGCCAGGTTTGTGTGACAGAGAACAACCATTGGGGGAAAAGTCATGGACAGAGCTGTATTTACCGAATAACGGAATTATTACAAAATATAAATTAATTAAACATGATTTATGTGCAAGGCTTTATTAAAAAATCCTTTTCTTGACACCACTTTTGGGTTTATTCCATTACTCACCCTTATTTTATCTTTTGAGCCCCTCAGTGCTTTACCAGGTCCACAGATATCAGACTGCTGGGAGAGTTTTTGGCTGAGAGTGATAAATGCCCCCCTGGCTCATTCTTCCTCCCATTGACGACAGCAGCTAATTTTAGTACATCGACACCACAGCATTAAAAGCTGCAAATAAAGCAGCGGTAAAATAAAAATCAATGGGGCTGGTTGAATGAGGATGTCTTTCTCTAAAGACCTCTGTGGACGATAACTACATGCTGTTTTTGTGAACATTTATCCTTCCATAACATATCCTTATCCTCAGTTCTTCTATTTGGTTTGTTTTAGTATATTGGTAGGTAGTGTACTGAATATTATGCAATATAACTAGTATTCCAATCCATCCGCAGCACATTTAATCTCCGTAATGTGACGTATTGATGATTGAAATTGAGTATTCAGCACTAAAAATGGCTATGAATATGAGTGGTGATTTTAAAGGAAAGCAGTCTTTCTTACAATTAAAAACATTTTTTTTTATTTTTTTTTTATTTTTTTTTATTTAACCTTTATTTAACCAGGGAAGATCCTTTGAGAACAAGTCTCTTTTACGAAGGAGCCCTGGCCAAGAAGGCTGCAATAAAAGTTTCTCATAAAATACAAAATAAAATAAATACAATTATTATTAAATTGTTAAAGGTTTAGGTATATTACGCATATACATACATGCATGTATACATACAATGTAAAAATAAACATAATTCATACTTAAGAATTGTTACTACATTTATTAGGGAAGCAAATATAAACTCAATTATGATTACAGGTTATCTTTAAAGTTATCATGAAGTCAAAAGTTACTCTATTTACTTTCTTAGCTCGTTTTATTTTGGTCCTGGTCTCATTAAGCAATTTGTCTGTGCATATTATTATAAAGAAAAAAATGTTTGTTATTTATAATCAAAATAGAGACAAATTCAGCTGCTTCCTTTCTTATTTTACAATCACTTTCCAGTCAACTCCTCGTGGATAAAATCAAGTTCTGTCCTTCTGTGTTTCTCGTTCAATATTCTCTTTTACTCAGAGACTTGTCAGATTATGGAATATAAATGGGTAACGTTTACATGGTAAACGTGGGCGGTTCTTGAGGCGTTTGATAGAGGGATATGGCAGTGTTTGTGAGTGTGTCTCTCCATCTCTTGCCTCTCGCTGTAGCCCACAGAGTACCAAACACCAGATGCATGCTGTCCCTCCGGGGCCCGTCTCAACACATGGCCTCTGCTGCTAATCTGGGCCAAACACACTCACAGCACCACACGTAGAGCACTTGGCAGTGAACATAATAGGGCAGAGGATGAATAAACCACTGTAGTGTCTGTATCTTCACTTCAGCTCTCAGACGTTTGGAAGGAAGCGCTAGTCGGGAACCAGATGCTTGCCACATTTATTAAACACTCTCAGCAAACACAGTTAGTTCATTAAGATTTATTAGTTGAACTGTGACAGATATCAAGAGCAATTAGATGAGGGAACAACATCAAGTGAAAATGCCAGGCAATACCCCAAAATCACCCAAAACATATGTGGTGTAGGATTTAATCATTTTTTTTCCCCATGATTTATAAAGCATCAAAGGAAATTATAAATGGATATTTAATATTAAATTATTATAATAATTCACATTAGGAATTTCCTATTGTCCTATTTAGAAAATCCTATATATATTTATTAGAACTGCACGATTCTGCAGTTGTCATGTATAGGTATGAACAGCTTTACAAACAGCATCGTTATTTCTGTTACAATTCTGTTACAAAGTTTATAGTTCGGATATAAACACTGATGTCTCCGGTAGCGACCAAAATAGAGTAAATCATCTTTTGAAAGTAACTTGACGCTTCAAATAAATGTATCAATTGCATTGTTAGACCAGTAGGTGGCGGCAAGTGTATTTCTCACTGAATCATTCATTCAAGAGATTCATTCAAAAACCCTGATTCTTCCAGTATGTGTGTATGTGTATATACAGTATATGTAAGTGTAGCCTGTTTGTGTGTATGTATGTATGTGTTTTTTTCTATACATGTATAATAAATAAATATCCTTTCATTTATTTAACAAAAATGAACGACCTTATATGAAGCCAAACAAATCGTATGCTTGAATGTTTCAGTAAATTTTATATTTTGCTCGTGCATCACCTCTCAGCATCTTACTCTCTGTGTTGTATTTATACACTGTTTTTGAACGTGCAAACATGTCTGATTCATCTCGCACTGCAAGAACCTTTGAGCTTAGCATTCCCATGATGCAGAGCAGCCACATATGCTGGTCCTGTTGCATTGCTCAGCCTGTGTCCCTCCGTGTCCTGCATGGTGGAGAGCGTGTTTAGCCCATAGCGGATCCCTGCAGTCTGTGCTGCATGCTAAGACTCTGGCCGCGTGACAGGAAATCCCTCAGCCTCGACAACTTCTTAAGAGAGCGAGACTGTGAGGGCAGGAAAAAAGGCTCTGTGAAGCTGGGCCGAATCGATAACTGTCCGCTCTGAGTTATCATGAGCATAGCGCTCTGTTCAACTTTAATTAGCTCTTCAGCTGACTGGGCCTCTCTGTGACTCATGTATGCGCGTGTGCACGGTGTATTTTGATGTCCCCGTATTGTTGTACTTCCTGTGCCACTTAATCAGAACTGACAAACGTATCAGGCCATTTCAAGATACATCGAGGATGAGCATTTCTTATTGGTTTTAAGTGATTGTGTAAATGAACACGCTGCTTTGTTGCATGAATGATCTCATGCTCTGATGTAATAAAACTCCTTAAATTATGAATTTTTTTTTTGTTATTTTGCAAGAAGATTATCACCAAAACAAATTCTTAATGGGATACTCCGCCGTTTTTTCATATTGAAGTATGCATTCCCTTAACTAAGACGAGTTGATGCACACCTCTCTCGTCTCAGTGCGTGCACTAAATCGCTCTGTCTTGCGGCGAAACTTTGTTAGCACTTAGCTTAGCCCAGTTCATTCATTAGGATCCAAGCAGAGAAGCGAGCACTTCGACTCGATATAGTTATAGTTATCCACTTTACACTCTTCGAAAAGCGCAACGTTTTATTTTGTCACCATTCTTGGGAGTTACACTACTCGTGTAACTGTATTTAAATAGGGAAAACGTGGAGGTGTTTGGTCGCTTCTCTGCTTGGATCCTAATGAATGAAATGGGCTAAGCTAAGTGCTAACAAAGTTTCGCCGCAAGACAGAGCGATTTAGTGCACGCACTGAGACGAGAGAAGTGTGTATCAACTCGTCTTAGTTAAGGGAATAACAGTTTAATATGAAAAACGGTGGAGTATCCCTTTAACCTTTAACCTAAAAGGTTTATTGCAACTGTTTATTTACTTAATATGTATTCAGTAAATCATGAACAGCTGGAAAAATCATGGGGCTTTTGAATATTATTGTGGAAAATAAGGGGCTTCAGAGTTAAAAGGTTTGAGAAACACTGGTTTAGAGAGTTACATTTAGGGCTGTGTTTACTCTGCAAGTCTTAATGCACACACCTGATCTTTTTTTGTTCCGCCTGTTGACATTTACTTTACACATGACTGGTATCTGATATCTGGGTTGGATTACATTTGATGCTCTCATCTGAACACGATTTTTAGTATAACTGCTAAAAAAAAGTATAAACTATCAATCAGACAACAGAAGGCATGTCATAGATTTTGTACATCAGGTTTCAAGTTCAAAATTTTGATCATGTTGATCTTTAGAGGCCTTAAAACTGTGTGTGTCAAATATTATACAGTAGCTTCATAGGGTTAACTTCTTATTGAGCACCTTGACAAACTAGTTTCAAAGTCTCTTTCTCAACACTGTCTGCTCTATTTAAAACTTTATCATGTTTAAATCTTCTCGGCAGACTTCACCTCAAAATCAGCACAGGAAATGCAGAAAAAGCCTGCAGGTTTATTTCGTGTCTGTGTGTTTGTGACCTCTGTTTATCTATAGTTACATCTTGTTAAGATGAATCTCTAACCATATATGATAGTGATCATCTTGTTACTTGGTAACCGGATAGTCTAATCTCCTACTTAGTGATCCATCAAGGGTTGTCCAGCTGCGACATGCATTTTAATTACTTTATAGGATCTATAGATTTCACAGTAAAATGTCCTCGATCATCCTAACAGATGCAGTGCTCAGTCCCGAGGTTAGACGGGGTGAACCGGCCCCTGAGAGGGTAAATAATTTGCGGATCTTTTGTTAAGCCATAGGGAATAGCGTCACCATGCCAACCACGCTGCTAGCGACCTGCGACCTTTAACTCGAACGTCTGCGGCGAGACGTGAGCTCGGATCAAATACGGGATGTTTGCTTCCTGTTCTCGGGGGAAATAACACACTTCTGTCACAGACACACTAATAACGGCATGATCGTGATGTATATGAGGTCGCCACTCATTTGTCCTCGTGTGACCAATAGTTTGCTCTTGTTTAATCTCTGATTTCATGTAATGAACTTGTCTAGGTCATACCCAAAATCAAAAGAAAAATATAACTGATTATATATTGCATAAAGGACCTGTCCATTTTAGGACCCTCATTATATTTTTCCCCGTGACATTATTTTCATAATTAAGGACATTCTCATGACTAATGCATACAGATGTTTTATCTCTCATTGTTTTTTTTGTAATTCCTATTAGTCTCAAATGTAATTAAACATAATTTTACTTAGGGCTGGGCGATAAAACGATAACGATAGTTATCGCGATATTATTTCTCGATAAAACGATATCAAGAGTTCGATAAATGTTCGATAATGTTTATGTGCCAAAACCGGAACGAAACTCATTTGAACCGCGCGCCTCACGGACTGTTTATCCGCTCGGCTCAAAGTCCAAACGGCAGTCAGAATATTACATTTTTACCAAATAAAAATTAGCACATGCAGAAACTAAGAAATATTTTTTTCTATTAAGATATTTATTTTGTTAAGGAAAAATGACATGTTTGAATGTCCTAACTCAGATTTGGCAAGTGTTTGTCATGATATGATCTGACAATAGAGAGTAGTTTAAAACTACAATTAACGCTCTGGTTTCTACAACTTTCACTTAGGAGCAAAAATGTGCCTTTAAACTTGAAAGAATTAAAGATTTGACATTTATCGTGATAATTATCGATATCGACTGATATAAAAAAAATTATCGTGATAATTTTTTTTGGCCATATCGCCCAGCCCTAATTTTACTACAGTAAATGTATACTACAGGGACGTTTGCTTCCTGTTCTTTGGAGAAACAAGATCACACGTTAGTAACGATTGCACTAATAACTCCATGATCACAGAATATATGATTTCGCCACACATTTGTCCTTGTGTGATCAATAGTTTCTCATTTAATCTCGAATTTGACATTTAGTCTTCTATAATAAATTTTTTTATACGTTGTAAAACATTTATAGAATTTTCAATTTTAAAATAAATTTCACAAATAATTACGAAGAAATGGCATTGAATTAAATGTAGGGGTGTGCGATGTTGACAAAAAATAAAATAATTTTTTTTTGTTTTTCAATAAGTATAATTAGGCGGTTTGATTGTCTGATTGCGGTTGATATTCATTCAAGTACGAAAAGGTTGCTCTGAGATGCACAACAATTCTGCTCTGGCTTTGTTTTTCAAACTATTTTCATTGGCGAAACAGTACAAAAACAGACAAAATTGTATCCAAAACATAACTCACTCAATATTAACTTCTTGTTTGTTGACTTGTTGTATAAAATCTATATCACATTCGTGATTGCTCTGATGCGTTTACATGCACCCTCATAATGCGATTACAATGGGATTTTTGGCAATATTGAGATTAAACGTTTCCTTATGTAAACGCAATGCTTCGATCAAGCTCACAATCACAAGTAACCATATTTGCATTATGAAAGTTGAAAGACTGAAATGGTATTTTCTTGTAAAGCGTAACTTTGTTATATTTAAAAATGTGAAAAATTTGGTGTAGAAACAATTTTCACTCAGAAATCGCAAGTAAATTTTAACAAATAATTACAAAGAAATTGCAGGTAACACATTGAATTAACCGTGAAATTTTGAAGTAGAAAGACTGTCTGAAATAGTGTTTTCTTGTAAAACCTACTCCCAAAATTCTTTGTTTTATTTAAAACGTTACCTCTTCAGTGTCAAGGACATGTGCCTTTCTATCTGTGCTCGGTTTTCTGAATTTTGTTGTAGAATGCCTTGTCTATTCTGTAACAGGTTTACTGCAATGTGAATGTGCTTTGATTTAGTAGGTCATGAACCCTGTTTTGTTCATGTGAGAATCAAGAGTACAGGCTGTTTTCCTGTGTTTTCTCTCTGATGAGTGATCAATCTCATGCTCTCCAGCGCTGTAAGCAACTTCAGTAAAACATACACTGAACAAACATACACAGTTCTTTCCACACTGCAGCAAATGAATGTTTTGTTTTTTTGTACTCTCAGAAAAGTGTTCAGTTGTTGTAGCTGCAGGTTTGGGACCAACACGGATGTCTATAAGTTACAGATGACTGTTTTCATACACTGAGGAATTAAACGAGGCAGTGATTGTTTGTTCGTGTTGGACAATCTCATGAAAACTTGTCCAGGTCTAACCGAAAATCAAAAGAAAAATATAACGGATTATTAGGCTATATATTTCATGAAGTAACGGTCCAGTTTAGGACCCTTATTTTTTACTTTGTGACATTATTGTCATGACAATTAAGCACATTTCACTCTTTTGCATTTAACTTTTTTCATTCTTATGATCGTAATGCATTTACATGTACGTTTATTTATTTAGTAGACACTTTTATCCAAAGTAAATTACAAATGAGGAATATAACAAGCGATTGATAGAAACTATCAAGTAATGTACACGGATGTTTTAATTTTTCAGTGCTTTTGTAATTGTTATTAGTCTCAATGGTAATTAAACATGATTCTATCTGTATTACACTAAATATGTAATAAAATCAAATAATATATATATATTTTTTTTAAATATGAATAAATTTGCAGTACAACAAACAATACCATGGTAAATAATATATTGTTGTTTTGCAACACACTAATGAAAATAAATGTATTTTGGGGGCTAAATGTGCTTAATTCTTGAAACTAATGTCTTGATGCTATTTTCTTTTGCATTTTGCATAATTTTCCTTTTGATTTGGGGGTGAATATGACCTGGACATCCCGGCAGTCTCTCTGCGTCTGGTGTTGGTGGATGTGCCCAGATAAAGAGCGCAGGGTCATGATGAGGGTGTGATGTGGATCGTGACATCATCTGAGAGAGGAACGTCACCTGCAAGGCTTCTCTCTGCGTTTGTGTCTTAAAGGGCAAAGTAAATTTTGTTCAGCGACAAAACAAGAATTCATTCTTTTTCAGTGGCTTTCCATGACAAACATTAGCGACTGATGTGTCCAGCAAGTTCAGATAAGTTTAACTTGATGCAAATGCAGAAAGACTTGAAGGAGAATTTACTGCATATATGATACGGCTTTGAGCACGTGTACAAGGTAGATATTGATCGGCTTGTGTACTTGCATTTGCAGCACATGCAGTGTGTGTGTGTGTGGGTGTGTGTGTAAACTGAGCAGGCGTTCATGTTTACAGTTTGTCTCTCCCGGCGTTCTCCGTGGCTGTTTGTTCCCGTCACTCTCTGAAGGTCACTGATGTCATGACTGCTGGCTCTAATCACTGCAGTCGTGCGACGGGTCGCACAAGTTCAGTCCACATTCTGCCTGTCTCAGTGTCACTGACACCACAGCTGAGCTCCGCTTACACACACACAAACACACACACACACACACACACACACACACACACACACACACACACACACACACACACACTCACAGCATGTTGTCTTCAAGTATCGCAGTCAAAAGTTTATCTTAAAAACAGAATCTTATTGGTTTGCAGGACAAATAAAATTGTGGCCATGAATTTCCCTAAGTACAACTTATTTGTTTCAATTTTGATGGATTAGTTGATGCAGTGTTTTAGCATTTTTTTTTTCTTTCTTGTGATATTATTTTCATGACAATTTAGTATATTTCACACCAACTTATCATGATTGTAATGCATACAGATTTTTTAAAGTGCCCCTATTATGCTTTTTCGAATATTAATTTTGATTCAGCTGTTTTTGTGAATCTAGAAGGTCTGCAAAATTTTAAAGATTAAAGTCCACAACAAATAAAGTTATTGTCTCCTAAAAGAACCCGTAGATTCCGAACTGACTAAACGAGCCGTCAGCAAGTCCAGTCTTACTTCCTGCTTGAACCCACGTAGGTTTATAACAGATTTGCATAATGCAAGTCTATGGTCTTCATTGGCTTCCCGCGAACAACATCTACTTTGGCTTGCAGTGGTGCAGGGGTGGTGATGGGGCAGTGGATAAGACACATGTCTTTGGTGTGAGAGACCCGGGTTCGAATCCACTGAGAGACTCCAATGTGTCCCTGAGCAAGACACTTAACCCCTAGTTGCTGACATATATAGGAATTGTAAGTCGCTTTGGATAAAAGCGTCAGCTAAATGAATAAATGTAAATGTAATGTAAATGTACTTTGACCCGCCCTCAAACACTAGTTGTAGCTGAGTTCTGAAAGAGTTTGGTTTGTGTTGTCCATGTCCAGAAGAAGCCGTTTTCTGCGCTGCAAAAGCAAATCCACTTTGCAAGCACTTCCATAGGACAAGGACTGTTAGTATCACTGTGTATCAGGCGCTGAGGAAGCCTCTGGAGCTGAAATTCAGATATGCGAATGAGGGTTTCGTTTCCTACACGTGCTGTAAGCGGTAGACCAATCACAACAAACTGGGCCATATGACCAATCAGAGCAGAGTAGACCCTAGGAAAGGAGGGGTTTAGAGAGACCGAATTCTTGATCGAACCATTTCAGACACTGTGAAAAGAGGTCATGCTGAAATGTATATTATGAGAAAATGAAAGTGTTTTTTGAGCTTGGTTGCAAGTAAATCTATTGTAGGAGACTCCAAAACAAAATTAGGAACCTTTTAAAGGTTTAAAAGGTACACCTTTAAAAGGTGCGTGTGCTATTCCTGATTCTCAAAGGTATTCTCAAACTTTTTTTTTACCGTAATACAGTAAAGGTTGTACAAGAAATATGTACGGTACTATTGCTAAAATACCTTTTTTGCATTCTCATTTTCCAATAAGATTTTATCATTCTCGTTGAAGTAAATTTTGGAGCTAAATGAGCTTATTTGTTATGAAACTAATGTCTTAATGATACCATCTTCTTTTGGATTTTGCATTTTTTTTTCTTTTTTTGATTTGTGGTGAATCATGCAACCCGGACACATTCTTGACAGGTTTTTAGTGAGCTCCATCCCAACGGCCTTATATATATATTTAAGAGACGGTTGGCAAATATAATTATAAATTATACAAAATATATATATTTATGATTTTTTTAGATTTTGGTGTGAAATATGAGCCAGATTTGTTCTTGACGGGTGAGATTGGCTCGATAAGGCCAGCTCAGCTCCTGGTTTGCCATGTTATTCATGTGTTCCCAGATCTGGAAAGTTCCCAGTGGGAATTTGACCCTGTGCACTTGTGGTCAGTCGCTCAGAGTCCATGCGCCGCTGTCATCTGCCGTCTCATGTGACCCAGTCACAGTATCGCTCATGCGCCGGCCATACCGGGAAGGTTTATCCAGTATTATGTAACAGTTAATGACTCTGTTTATTTTAGCCAGCGAGTGTCGCAGATGTCACAGCCTCGGCGGTTTAGCAGCGTTCCCAGTGACATTCACAGCTCTGATACGCATCTCTGCAGATTGCTCAGCAAGATGGTGTTAATATTACAGGAATATCCTGAAAAATACAGAATTCGTGTCATTATAACCCATTTTAAATATTACAATTATTTATGAAGTATTTGGTAAAAATGAAAATTCTCTTTCAAAACTCAGGGAGATGTAATGGAGTTCTCAGATTTGTTTCATTCAAGTATTAACTTGGTCTGAGATGTTTCTAAAATTCATTATGGGAAATAAAAACTGGCCCAAATGAGTCAATAGTTTTACAGTAAGAGTATAGAACTATACAATTAATTAATGAAATCAATTTATGAGAAATGTTTGAGTTCATATAATGTAGGCAACATTAATTTGCACACTTCACCTTTAAGAGTTCAGGACACGCATATAAACGTCGCTGTCCTGATAGATGAGAATAGTGTGAGAGCTTATACGCGGCTCCGTATAACATTACGACTCTAATCCGGTCGGTATTTGTGTCGGATCACTTCTGTTTGATGTATGATGTTTATTCCTTGGGAATTCCCACCCACTAATGAACTCTAGTCATATTAGCATAAGATGACGATAATTTCCAGTTAGACTATTAAGATCTCTGTTTGCTGAATATACAAACTTTCAGATACTCAAGCATTGAGATTGACACTCGTTTTCTTTTCTTTTAGGAAGTGCCTGGTTATTAAAATCATGATTTACATGAATCATGTATATTTTGTTTACCTTTTGTTTACCACCTTCACACTAAAGGTATTTAAAGCTTCTAGAACTTGTTACTAAAAAGTTATGCTTACTATAGTTACTAGTGTATATAATGTACTACTTTATAATAGAATGTAATTATTTGTGATTGACAGGTGTTAGATATATGACACAGTGTTTTTCTTGCAACCACAGTTTGCTATGGGAGAATAATATACTGGAATATTACATAATATTTAGGTTTTAGCAAAAACACATTAAGCAAAAACACGAGTCAATTAAGTTTTTAACTCACTGAAGCACAAATTGTTCAGTTTCCTCTAAAGTTTATTTGCTTTGTTCTGAAAAAGCAGTGTAATGCAAGACTGAGATTCTGAGTGTTTCGTGTCGCATGTCATGATTTTTTTTGTTGCGTGTGCTCAGTTAAGTTTTCAGTGTGTAAGGAACATTATATCACTCTACGCTTTAGTGATTGATGGAGAATCAGAGTTGAAAGCAGCAGTGACACACACGGACTACCACAGTTCACGTTCATCTGACCGATTACCAAATTACCACTGAATCAGCACGTCTAGGAACACACGTCAGTCTTATACTTATGATTCATGTCAGATGCAGAGGGAAATCTACATGGGAGACTGAAGAAACGATTTTAAAATTGAACCTTCTTTTAACTTGATGCAGCATTTCAAAAAGCTCATGGTTTATAATGTAAACTAGATTTGACATTTGCTAAAAATGAGCTGCTGATGTTGTTGGGGTGCTGTGGGTGATTGCTAGGGTGTTATGTGTTTGTTCTGGTGCTGCTGGTGGTTGTTAGGGTGTTATGTGGTCGTTAGGGTGCTGTGGGTGGTTGTCGGGGTATTATGTGGTTCTTAAGTGTGGTTATTATCTGTGACTTTGACTTTAAGGTGTTGTGGGTGGTTGCCGGGGTGTTATGTAGTCGTTAGGGTGTTGTGAGTGGTTGCTGGGGTATTATGTGGTCGCTAGGGTGCTGTGGGTGGTTGCCGGGGTGTTATGTGGTCGTTGGGGTGCTGTGGGTGGTTTCTGGGGTTTTATGTGGTCGTTAGGGTGTTGTGAGTGGTTTCCGGGGTGTTATGTGATCTTTAGGGTGTTGTGAGTGGTTGCTGGGGTGTTATGTGGTCGTTAGGGTGTTGTGGGTGGTTGCCGGGGTGTTATGTGGTCGTTAGGATGCTGTGGGTGGTTGCTGGGGTGTTATGTGGTCATTAGGGTGTTGTGAGTGGTTGCCGGGGTATTATGTGGTCGCTAGGGTGTTGTGGGTGGTTGCCGGGGTGTTATGTGGTTGTTAGGGTGCTGTGAGTGATTGCCGGGGTGTTATGTGGTCGTTAGGGTGCTGTGAGTGGTTGCCGGGGTGTTATGTGGTCGTTAGGGTGTTGTGAGTGGTTGCCGGGGTGTTATGTGGTCTTCAGGGTGTTGTGAGTGGTTGCCGAGGTGTTATGTGGTCGTTAGGGTGTTGTGAGTGGTTGCCGGGGTGTTATGTGGTCGTTAGGGTGTTGTGAGTGGTTGCCGGGGTATTATGTGGTCGCTAGGGTGTTGTGGGTGGTTGCCGGGGTGTTATGTGGTCATTAGGGTGCTGTGAGTGGTTGCCGGGGTGTTATGTGGTCGTTAGGGTGTTGAGTGGTTGCCGGGGTATTATGTGGTCGCTAGGGTGTTGTGGTTGGTTGCCGGGGTGTTATGTGGTCGCTAGGGTGTTGTGGGTGGTTGCCGGGGTGTTATGTGGTCGTTAGGGTGCTGTGAGTGGTTGCTGGGGTGTTATGTGGTCATTAGGGTGTTGTGAGTGGTTGCCGGGGTATTATGTGGTCGCTAGGGTGTTGTGGGTGGTTGCCGGGGTGTTATGTGGTCGTTAGGGTGCTGTGAGTGGTTGCCGGGGTGTTATGTGGTCGTTAGGGTGCTGTGAGTGGTTGCTGGGGTGTTATGTGGTCATTAGGGTGTTGTGAGTGATTGCCGGGGTATTATGTGGTCGCTAGGGTGTTCTGGGTGGTTGCCGGGGTGTTATGTGGTCGTTAGGGTGCTGTGAGTGGTTGCCGGGGTGTTATGTGGTCGTTAGGGTGCTGTGAGTGGTTGCCGGGGTGTTATGTGGTCGTTAGGGTGTTGTGAGTGGTTGCCGGGGTGTTATGTGGTCTTCAGGGTGTTGTGAGTGGTTGCCGGGGTGTTATGTGGTCGTTAGGGTGTTGTGAGTGGTTGCCGGGGTGTAATGTGGCTGTTAGGGTGTTTCATTTCATTTATTCTGAACCTAAAAGTCCTAAAAGTACCACAACCTGAACATAGCTCAAACTTTAGGTTATTCCCTCAGGTTATGCAAATCTAGTTTAGATTCATATAAAGCACAGTCACATGTCTCATGAATATTCAGCTGTGTGAATGAGGGCCTTCAGGCTGTAAAGTGTAAGTGTTTATATGTAAATCCTCATATGATCCCGTGTGAAGGGCCACAGGTGTGTGTTCACCTCAGTCTGCCAACAAACACTGACCTCTGTCATCTGGGTTTATTGAACTCAAAACATTAGCTCTTATTTTTGCTTCAGTTTTCAGCCTCAAATCAAACTTGATCTTATTTACCTCATTATGGTCCACGTCTTATTGTGAATAATTCATCAATGCATGTAACTAAAAAGTTTGATAATCTATTATCACAAACTCATTTCATAGACACTTTTCACCATCCAATTAATGCATTTTTGCTCATTTAATATCTAATTTCATGCTGAAATACATCACATTACAGTTGTGAAATCGTTTGTGAGTTTTTGATTTGGACCCTGTGCAGTTTTTCTGCATGTAAACAGCAGCACTGAGTCAGTGGTCAGAAACACTGGTCTTCAGCGCCACCTTCTGCTCATTTATAAAGATACTTTGACTCCCACATGTTGGGCCTGATTCATGAAACACAAGTTCAATTCTGGGTAAATTGTTGTCTTTAATTCAAAGCATTTCAGGTGTCATGAATGACTTACACAGAAGTTTCATGAAAATTATTAGATATAACAGTCATTGACCTGACGTGTTTATGCAGAGTGACTTGCATTTATTAGCATTTTCAATTCGGTAACCTGAAGTGAAGTGTCTCACTGTTGACAGCTCTTCAGAGTTAAAGCATGTTCATTGTGTGTGTGTGTGTGTGTGTGTGTGTGTGTGTGTGTGTGTGTGTTAAATATTTTCCTTTTCCAGTTATCAAACAAAACTGAAAAAGTCATGGCAGTTCTTTGGCCACAAACTATGCTAATCCTCCTGATTTATGAATTACTTGCAATCTTGTTGAGTTTGATTACACTCAGAGACTCTGTCTGATTTTGAGTGTTCCTCTTTGTCGTTTCTCAGAGGACGTCCTGTCGAAGGACGCAGGAGAATGTGCAATATGTCTGGAGGATCTGGTCCAGGGAGACACCATCGCTCGCCTGCCCTGCCTCTGCATCTATCACAAAGGGTAAAGCTCTTCGTGTGTGTGTGTAAGTGATATGATGTGAGTTTGTTTTCTCTTAACACTGCTTTCTTTCAGCTGTATTGATGAGTGGTTTGAAGTGAACCGATCGTGTCCTGAACATCCTTCAGATTAAAAAAGTCACTCTCACCTTTGCACAGGTAACACACATTCACACTCCTGAATCAAGTGAATTCATGTTTACATCAGTCATGTTCACATCAACACTGTTTATAAAAAATAAATGTCCCTAGTCGTATTGATTTAATCAGCACACTTTAAATAAAACGTTAATATAACGTCACATGTAATGACATGATGTTATATGCTATTCAAAATTGCATGAGTAATTTTATGTCATGGTAAAATTATTAAATATTAACTGATTATTTATGAATCTGAAATCGGTGTAAAAACAGAAATATACATTACATTAGAGTTCAAAACTAAAGACTCAAACTCTAGCTAAAACAGTTTAATGTTGTCTTCAAATGCATGCAGTTATTACTATTATAAGGCAAGAATAGTGTAATAATAAAAAAAAAACATGGATATCACAGTACTTCCCAAGCTGATTAATTACATTAAGAAATGCAACAAAAAAAAATTATATTACTAATTTTGTGTGATGTTGCATTTAAAAATATAAATGAGGCATTATATAATTAAATATACACTAATTTGTATACATTTCCAGAATATAAATATGAACATTGGTTAAAGCCAGGATCAAAATTCAGTTACAATTTATTTTAAGGTGACGTAGTTGCATTGTACTTACTTAAACAAGTACTGATTAATATTAAGTACCTACTATAGAGTTACGGTTATATTAAGTACCTACTATAGAGTTACGGTTAGTGTTAGGGTTTGGTTTAGGGTTAGTTACTTGTAATTATGCATAATTTACTGTTATTACTATAGTAAGTACATGTGGAAAAGTGTAATTGTCACCTTAAAAATAAAGTGTTACCCCAAATTCTTGTTTCATTTTGTGGTTTTTAAATGGATATCGTTTTTTTGCACAGTAAATAAATCCGAAAATACTGTCTAGAGCCAGAAAACATACATTTTCACCATGTTTTTAGGAATTAAATCTTCTATAAATCAGGCGAATGATATAAGAAGAGCAAACCTCTATGTAAAACCCTTCAAAAAATAGATATGAATAAAACTATAAAGCTTGGTGTAAAGCTGCTGAAGTGGAGATTTCTGATCACCGCCTGTAAAGATATGTATTGTCATTGTAATCTACAGACACAAATTGATAAAGTGCAATAAAATAAACACTTAAATGTGTATTTTGACTTTTTTTCCCCACTAGTCTGAAAGTAGACGCGTCATGGAAGCAAAATGGCCCAAAATCGCAAAATTGACCAGTTTATTAAAAAAACAAAAACAATGGTCTTGCCTTAAACCATTATAACACTGTTTAATTGTTTTTGCGTTGTGTTTCATGTCTCTAGCCTCCTGGTCGTGAGAAGCGACGTGTCCCACTAGCGGACAGCAATGTGAATTCTCTTCCTCCTCACAGACACTGTGACTTTGCTCTCTTCAGGCCGAGCAGGACGGCCTGATCACAGAACGCCCCTCTCTTCTCGTAGCACGACTCTCCCTAGTCGCCATACAAACCCTAGTGTGCCAAAACTCATTCAGGGAAACTCTTTCCACATCACAGACCTATGAAAACCACAATAGAGGATGAGACCCTTGAGGTTTTCTCCTCCATTGCACAGTTTTCCAATCAGAAACTTGTGAAAAAGGCTGATCTAGCAGAAGTTCGTTTCGTTGGCTGTTTTACGTTCTTTGATTCGCCGGACTCAGGGTCAGCTGACTCTTATGTCGTTGATGATTGGATGATCGGGTGATTTGATTGTTCTGCAAAACTTTCTGGTAAATGGGACTGTCTCTCACAGTGCCTTAATTTTCAGATCTCAAGGGCCGAAGTGGCTGCGTTTCGGATGTTCGGAGAAAGACACCTGGATATGACGGACACGTGACCCCTGATTCAGGTCAAACTGAGAAGTGCCCTGTCTTTCATAACGCTGGCGTGGTTGTGTTTCCATTGGAGCCGTTTTCTCTCTCGATTACATCTCGAGTCTCGTAGCAATATCTGTCAGATGAAGATTCACTGTAGCCTCTCACATGGTTCTCCATGATCTCTGAACATCTCAAGTGCATCACTTCTGCAGGTGCATCATATGAACATTCAACGTTTTGTCTTGAGACAAATCTGGGCCTTAATTCAACACATTATTTTGGGTGAATCTCATCAAAACATGTCCAGGTCAAAATCAGAAGGGAAAAAAATCTGTTTTTGGGGAATATTAATGTAATGCAATTATTTTTATTAAAATCAGAATAAATAAAGGTGGCGCAGAAAATACTACCATGATGACATCATAATTATCAATATACTAATTATGATATATTGAATTTTATACATCGAGAAATCAGGGTGAGGTTAATTATGAAAATAATGTAAAATAAAAATGCTACGGGTCATAAAATCTCCTTTTTCTTTAAGCAAAATATAATTTTGTGATGAAAAATGACATTTCTCGACAGGTTTGGTGAGATTCACTCTTCAGCTATGACGTCACTTAGGGCTTATGTTTATTTACTCATTGTACATGCATCAAATCATAAGATCATCCATTTTATATGAGAAATGGAAGCCACCACATCAGGCCAAATGAGTGAATCTCACAAAGACTCCAGGTCATATTTCACCTGAAAATCAAAGGAATGAATTTTAAAGCTTAATATTTTTCATATTCAATGACAATTATACATATTTTCACTCCTTCAGTATAAGTATTTGTACATCATGATAGTATTCATTGTACTGCTCTCACTTTATGCTGATTTACATTTTAAAAATCGTTGTATTCCAGTAATAACTCGTATGTTCTGCATTACAGAACTGATTGAAAATGTGCTTGATTGTTATGAAAATGATGCGACAAATGTTAATGGCTTTGATTATTTGTGTTGAAATGTGACCTGAGATTGTGCTGAATAATTCTGTCTTTGTGTTCGTCTTTAATTCACCTGTAGCTGCTGGAACAAGCTTCATGTCTCTGTTGTCTTTGGGATTTCATCACCAGTTTCTCAATCTGTTTATTTTGTGCAGTTCATATAGTTTGATCTAAATTATAGAGTCTGAACGGCATGTGTGTGATTTTATATCATTTAAACACGGTCACATTTCAGCTGCTTTTCCCAAGATCCACGTCATAATGTTTGGGAGAAAGGTGGTCGTTCTCCAGTAGGCTTTGACAGCTTCAAACAAATGCACACTAACTAGTTTTTTAGAGTTACTAATCTGAGATTCTACAAAGGTTTTTTTTTATATTTTTTTTTTATATAGCTTTACATTCATTCTGTTTTTACCAGTCTCACGTTAAGCCTTACGTGGTTGGGTTTAGATGAGGTGTTAGTGCTGGTGTTGAATTTGACCTGTGGACTAGTCATGGACCATTGAAGCTGAATTGGAAAGAATCTTCACTGCAAAAAAATATATATACATATATCTATTTTCTTCCTCATTATTTTTGTCTTGTTTTCCAGTACAAATATCTAATCATTCTTAATTCGACAAACATTTACTTGAAATCCACACATTACTTAACATATTAACTTAAGTCTTGTTTTCTGACAGTTATTTCAAAATTAAGTTTATGCTTTAAAATTAATTGGGTCAGAAAAATCAACTCTATTCACAAGAAAAACAAGATTATTTTTCTTACCCCACTGGCAGATATCTGTTCTTGTTTTGAGCATAAACTCGCTTGTTTTTTGTTTTTTTTAGGAAAGCAAAACTTTATATATGTTATATATTTGCTTGATATTTTACTAAAAATACTGAGGAAGAAAATGTGTTCCCACTGTCAGAGTATTACTGTAGTACAGCCCGGCATATCAAAGGTGCCATAATAGCTTTAAAATGCTGCTAATCATGTATGTTGAGGGTGATGAGAACCGGTTTCAGTGCGAGTCCAAGCCAGGTTCATCGCAGTCATAGCACAGCTGGAAGATGCTGTTTTTGGTTTTCTGGTCATGTAACAGAGGATAGATGACATCATTGCACATGGGAAACACCACTATTTTTAAAAGGCCTTACCAGACCACTTGCAAAACACCTTTTATGACATATCATTTAAGTTAAAAAAATAAATTCACATTTCTAATTTTTGATGTTCTTTCATATTTTTGCTGCTTTGTGCAAACGTCTGTTTCCAGCAGATCTGAGCCCTGATACATCCGACTGGATCTTTTGATATAGAAGATGGAGTGTCTTTTCTGTTTGTATGTTTCATGTGCTACCAAACTCCATCAGGTAAAGATCTATCTGATCTAGATTCATCCTTACAGCAATTTAGAGGAACCTGATGCAAAGCAAACAAACGGGAGCTTGTGTATGTATGTTAACAGTGATCACCCAGGTGATCATAAATTCTTTTTTTTTTTTTATGATTTAGAGATATTGTAACATTCCATATATGTTAAAAAAATATATATATATGTACAGAGATAATGAAATTAAAAAAGCAAACTCTTTGAAGCACAGATCTTTAAATATATTTGTCTGGACGTCTTTCTGTGTGCGTGTGTGAAATAGAGCTTGGTGATATTTTTACTTACCAGGTTTTTAATCATCTAATTTACTAAAATGATTAATAATGATTTCTCTGAACTGAAAAAGCACCATTATAAGTGCACAAGTGTCACCCTTTTCAGAGCAAACTCATAAATATATATATAAAATGACATTCAGCATTTTCATCTATACAGTATATCCCAGCCTTGATGTGATTTCTTGAGTTCTGGCTTTAGTGTGAAACTCACGACAGAGCAACTGTAATAAACCTGCATTTCTTGAATCGGTGTTGCCTTCGCAGCCGATTGTGCTTCTGTTATTGAAGTAAACCAACGTCTGTGGCTTAACGCCAACTTCCTTCTTTTCTCACAGTCTTTTGTCAAGTCACGTGTTTTACTTTTTCTTCTTAGTGGAAGCGAAGCCTCTTGTCGCCCTCAAAGAGTTGTTCTTCTTCTTCAGAAACACAGTTTCCTTTAATGCTGTGAACAAATAAGAAAATGTGGAAATGTGTGAAACTGGAAGACATCGTCATGTGCCGTGATCTTCTCATGTAAGGTTTGTCATGAGGGAAAACTAGGGCTCTGATCCAAGATCTAGTGAGCTGCCTACATAGACACCTTTTAAGTGTGTGATTTTGTACACACCACACCCCCAAAAAAGTTACAAAAGGGGATTTGCTTAGCATGAAGAACATTTTAATAATAAAGAATATAATTTCCACTATAAAGAACCTTTTGTGTAATGGAAAGTTTCAGTGGATTTTACAGAACCATTGATGCCAACAAAAAACTTTTATTTTTAGTGTACATAAACTCAACTCACAATTAAAAAAAAATAAATTGAGTTTGCATGTTGAGCATGTTGCCAAGTCAATGCACTAAAATACACTGCACAAATACTAATACTGGGTTAAAAAAGTCAATTTTATCAGTACGTTTCAGTTTTGACATTTCACCCGACCATCATTGATTCAGCATTAATGGCACTCATGACCACAATGACTTAACCAAGGTGTCTTTGAAGGCAGAATTATCTTTTATTACACCTTTTATGCCTTAAAATAATGCAAATTCTCTAGGTTTCACAGATCTTACTTGACTTCCTTCAGTGTAGTGTTGTTTGTCAGGCCTTCAGACAGCTGTTTGGCTCCGTGAATGGTCAACTCGTTTTCCATTAGCCTGCAGAGAGTCGAATAGATTATTCAATCTGTCAGAGCAAATATTGTGCACACAGAGACCTGAGGTTCCTTACTTGGCATAAAGTCTACATGTATTATATGTTGATTAGCATATTAGATTCTGTTGAGCAAAGCATGTGAGATGCAGCAAATAGTATTTTTTGCATCATTTACATTTACAGCATTCACTTTGTGTAAATGCAATTAGATGCAGAAATGACCACTTACATGCTGCATATGTGAAACAGTTGTAAAGATATTAACAGTGAAACAGTTTTAAAGATATTACTGAGGTATAATCGATCGTACATCAGATGTGTCAGAGCAGAGTTGGACTTGAAGGCATCGGCAATGTCTGACGCTGCATCGTCAGAGATTCTGTTCTGTATCAGCCTGAGAAATAAGCACATTTTGTGAGAATGCATCTGGGGAACAATCATCAAAAGGGTATTATTTGACATGCATGAGAAAATATGACGTTCTGTTGTACCAGAAGATGTGAAGGCTTGTGTTTTGCTTCAGTGCTTTTGCCAGACTTCTTCCACCGAAAGAAGTAATGCCATTGGCGGAGAGACTAAACAGCAATGCAATAATCATTCTCCGATGGCTTGTTCTTAATTTGACAGCTAAATTGATCAGAATAGAGACATAAGAGTCATCTTATACCTGAGGTTGGTCAGGCTGGGGTGATTCTTCAGAGCCTCTGCAAACGCATCTGCCCCCTCGTCACCGATCGAGTTACCCCACATTCTACAACCAATGCATTTGAACTATTTTAATTTCACCACTTTCACCATAGTTTTTTGATAATGTCTGTAAAACTTTGTTTGATGGTATGGCAGTTTCATTTTAAAGGAGGGGTTTAATTGTTCCCTTAGATATTCTCACCCTATGTCAAAGATAGATTTGCTCTTGTGAATTGCACTGGCAAGGTATTTCCCACCCACACCTGTGATGTTGTTGCAGCCGAGCCTATATGGGAAATAAACGTACATGACTTCTATATACCCAGTGAGCATGTGTACATTGTTGTACAAGTAGTTTCTTAAGTGTGTATCATCTACAAACATGGCGATCCATTTTTAATCATATCAAAAACGAAGGGGAAACAATGCACGCCAGAGTAAGGATATCTAAGGTGCAGACTCCAAAAAATTCACACACTTTGTTAACGTTTAAACTTTTTAACAATTTACCATCATGGTCTATCAAATAACTTTTCGGTGCAATCTATTTTTAATGCCATACACTACCTTTCAAAAGTTTGTAATTAAAGTTTTTCTTTACGTTTTGAAAGAAGTCACAGCATTTTGTTAATCAACATTACAGCAAAAACAGTAAATTGTTAAATATTATTACAATTTAAAATAGCTGTTTTCTATGTGAATATATTTTAAACTTAATTCATTCCTGTGATCAAAGCTTAATTTTCAGCATCATTACTCCAGTCTTCGGTGTCACATGATCCTTCAGAAATCATTCTGATATGCTGATTTGCTGCTCAAAAAACATTTTGTATCATTATTAATGTTGAAAACGGTTGTGCTACTTTATATTTCTGTGGAACTTTTGAATGATTGTGTAATTGGGTAATGTATTTAATTCATCAAAAATGTATCGAAAGTGGCAGTAAAGACTTTTATAATGTTCAAAATTAGCCTAGAAATCTAGACGCACCCTAGCGGCAGCAAAAATTATTTTGCAGCCAGTGTGGTCTAGCAACTCTCCGTTGGCTCTCGAAGTGGAAAAACCAAACTCTGGTCAGGCCAATCACATCGTGTATAGAGTTGGTGGGCGGGCTTAACACAATGACGGCAGAGTTGTGACGGTTCTGCGCCGTGATTTCCATTGGTGATTTCCCTGCTACTTAAAAACAAACAAGATGCTGCTGGCGAACAGCGGTCTTTCGATTCGGCTTTGGCCGCGACTCTGGATGACTTGGAGTTAAGAGAACGTCACTTAAGTCATTCTTAAAAAAGGAAGATGTGTTCGGAGTTTTGACGACCGGATACGGCAAAAGTTTAATATATCAATAGCTCCGCTGGTGGGAAAACGCATGGGACTCACTCAGCCAAAGCCATTCGTTGCTCTGGTTGGTTAGCGCTATCCTACGGCGTGCAGAGGGATATTGAAAGACAACCGTTTATCCCGCCCCTCGGATTGAGGTATGCCAATTGTGAGTTCCCAGACCTAACATCTTGATGTAGGTCTGGCTTGCCAGGCTAGTTCAAAATGATATCTATTTCAAATAAATACTTTCTAAAGAATCCTGAGAAAAATTCTACAAAAAATATGAAGCAGCACAACTGTTTGATTATGAACTTTTTTTTTAATAATTGAGCACCAAATCAGCATTTTAGAATGATTTCTGAATGATCATGTGACACGTACATGTGCTATCACGGTATGTTTCTGTAATACCTACTTGACAGTCTTCAAGTGTGGACATTCTTCAATGATCTTTGCTACTAGTTTGGCTCCAACATCCGTGATGTGGTTTTTGTAAAGGCTGTAAATGCAGAGAACGGTAGAATGAGGCCTAAACAAAACTCAAACAACAAAACAAAGATGGACGGATGAACTCACCCCAAGACCTTAATGATTTTGTGTCTGACGAGTTCCTCTGCCAGAACCTCAATACTGCTGTCTGTGAGCTGATTCACACAAAATCTGAAAGGTAAGAACATCATTTGTTGTTCTAGTTCTTCATACTGTATAAGCTCTTTGGGTTAAGCTAAACCCTGACGGGCTTTTCTTACCTTACCACCGTCATTTTGCTGAAAGAGGGCCTAAGCTGCTTCACACCATAATCATTGATGTTATTGTTGTCCATGTCGACTCCCAGGTGCTTCTTACGGTGGTGGAGGACAAAGTTCAACGCGCTGCAGTCGGCCGAGTAAATGTTACAGAAGGCAATCTTAATGTAATCTGCCGATATGCTGTTGGCCGTCATCTTGGCCACATTCTCGCTGTTCGTCTCAAAAATGCATCGCAGCATCCACAAGAAATTTGGCATCGCGTGCACCTTGTAGCCCTCAATGTCTGTAGATGGATAACGAGGGAGGCCCTTAAGATGAGTCCGCACACTGTTGGACAGATAGGACTTGAGCATCTTGCGCTTTTGGTTCAATGATGCTGGTGAAACGATATGCTCTAGGAGTGCAGCATTGGGTTTGGACAAGAGACCACATAAAAATAAGTTGGTGAATTGGAAATTGGTCTGGAAAGGGTCTTTATCTCTGGGTCTTGACTTTCCCAGACAAGGCAAGCAGGAGAGATGAGACTTCTTCTTATATTCGCATTTGGAGAAGAACCTTAGAATGGATTCAGGAGAGATTTTGGAGTCCAGCACAAGAGAAAAAGCTGCTAAGAAGGCTTGGAGGGTCTCATGGAGGAACTCAAAGGTAGCAGAGCCTCCGCATGCATCGTAATGTGAAGCAGGCCTCAGAAAGCCAAACTGAAGGTCTTCGTCGTCCAATCCACAGGATGTCACTTCCTCTATACTGAAGACAAGTCTACCCCTTTCTAAGCCCTGTAAGGCTAGCCGAGCGAAGGCCGAAAGCTTCTGCCTACCAGCTTTAAAGGTATCCGTGGGACACCTCGGGCTCCGTTTCAAAAGACCAGGCCGTGCAGTTGAGTGGCCAAGAAAGACCTCAGAAAGGAGCAAGAAGACATTTGTGAGCGTGATGCAAGAGTCTGGCAATTCGAAGTTATCATAAACCGAATGAAGATGCTTGAAGCTCTTGAGGATGATCCAGCTGAACAACGGGATGGAGCAAAGGCCGCAGAGGTGAGGGTTGGCGTCTAGCTGATCCGTCACCAATGTCCTGTGTTCCTTCTCTGGGAAATGGAGAGCTGTATATCTCTTCAGGTGTTCAGGTGAAAATCCCTTCAAATACACCTTCTTCCGGATTACTCTGCTTTGGATCTCGGTGCCGCTTCGTGCCGATAGAATCTTCCGAGAACCTTTGAGCAATTTTCCGCAAAGCAAATTCATGAGAAGCAGAAGCGGACGAGTCTTTTCTTCCGGAGAGACCACTTCAGGCACATTATCCAAGTCAGAATCCATTTGGATTTCGTCATATCCATCAAAGGTGAAAACCACCGTCTCTGGGAATCGTAAGATATAGGTGAAAACCTCATTATCAAGGTCTCCGTCTGGATAGCAGTTGTGTTTGAAAATCAGATCCTTCAGCGAGATCTCGTCCGTCTCCTTGAAGGCACTGAACATCCTGCATCTGAACTTGAAGAAGAACTTTGCACGCGTCTTCAGCTCCCTTTGAGACCACAAGTTCTGCAGTTTCTGAAGGACAATTGATTTGCCTACGCCAGCGTCACCGGTGATGAAGATCGTCTCAGCCTGCTGGTTGAAGACACCCTGGTCTCCTAGTAGCTCATCCAGACTCTGTAAGTATCCCAAGCTCTCACCTCTGTCGTTCAGGAGCTCCATCTGTGTGTCCATGTAAAGATCCTCCAGCGGCGTCTCCTCACTTTTAGAGTAGGACGTGATGAACTGAGTGTCCCTTCCCAGCTCACACCTGAGCTTCTCACAGTACTTGCTAACTGCAAAGATGCAGAAAAACGTTAGTGCACCAAAACAACTGGTGGAATAATTAATAAATTGAGTGCATGAATGCAAATATTTTAAATGGGGGAAAAAACTCACTTGGGTCTGTGTTAATCACTGGTATGGCACTAATAGTGTCTAATGGCGTGTACTGAATGTCATCAAACCAAGGCCGCAGATCAATGTAAGCATCGTATGCTTCATGAAGAATGTGCATGAAATATGCTGAGCACTCCTCTCCTTTACTCTGAACCAGCTCCAAAATTTTGCGTACCTGCATGTCCAAAAATGAGGTGAGTTGGTTAGTAGTGAATTAATGAAGACTAAATTACAAGAAATACACTATATAATTACTATGATAATATTACTTATGTCAAGTACAATTCATTTGTCATTGTCAGACATAATGCTTACATTTCATTTAATTAGTTGTTAATATGTATGTGTGTGTGTGTGTGTAATATAAAAATCTAATAAATGTTTATATAATATAAAATGTTTGTCATAAAACTATCTGTAAAGAACTATGTAATGTAACGAAGGAAGTTGTTTTTAGAGGTGGAAAGAGTACTAAAAGATTGTACTTAAGTGAAAGTATTGTAATTACCCAAGTAATTCCCTTGAGTGCAAGTAGAAAAATAATATGACAAGTAAGAGTAACTTGTGACGTTCCAAGAAATCCCTTATATGGACAAAGGCATCCAGATTTTGCAAAGTCCCTTTAAGTTTGCTCACTTGGCCATGTTGCTGTTAATGTTGATGTTATTTAAGCAGTTTGCTGAAATCTTAAAATATGTCAGTGCCATTTTTTTGTCTCAAGATTCACACCAGTAATGTTTTTATCTAAAGCACGTTTATAAAAGCTACTCAAATGTCCTAACCTTAGTTTAACTGCATTTGTTTAAAGAGGGCGCCTCTTGATGGAAATGACATCACAACATTTATTTCCATATTGTATTGACAATGCAAGAGTCCAGCACTCTGCAAGGTCTCCTCCAGCACATCCCCTTGACATTTTCAATGTCAAGGTCTGGACTCAGAGATGTCAATTCATGTGTGAAAATGATTCCTAATGCTCGCTCACAGCCATTCTTTCATAATTTGAGCCTAATGAATCCTGACATTGTCATCCTTGAACTCAGGTTAAAGTAGGCACAAAAGACCTTTAAAGAGAATGAAAAGTATTCAAGTACTGTAAAGAAAGTACTTGTAACTACCTTTCAACCTCTGTTTATTTTGTTATAAATATTGTAAGCCTACTATTTTTGTACTACCCGGTACAATATTGGTTTATCGGTAATAGCAGTACTTTAATAACGTTTTAGTGTTGTATACCTGGTCAGTTTTGGTGGTGCTGCGCTGTATTATCTCGATGTCTTCAGTGCAGATGAAGCCGTTGATCTGGAGATTGTCCAGAATACACTGCGTGTTCTTCACCTGCTCCACCAGCACCTCGCGGTGTGAAGTCAGCAGATTCAGGTGAGACCCCTTCTTGTAAGACCCCATTTTACAGCAGGACACTGTAGCTGGTTAGTTAGTCAACACCCGAATGATAATCTAAAGCAGTCTCTTTACAGACACGAGGGCAGGGTGTAACTGGACTGCTCCGTCATAGTCGGTCTGAACAAAATCAGCACGAGCTAAAACAGATTTTCACAGGTTCAAGAAGACGATGACGCTATATTGTATTCTAAAAAAGTTTAGCCATCTCAATGTCCTCACTCAAAAGAAAACGGAAAATGAAAGAGGCTATCTGTACAAACTTTAGAAACTTCGTGAGGTTAAACGGACTGAGCGGAGCGTTGTTTACTTGGTTCCGCACCTTCAATGTTAACTAGGAAGTGAAACTAAACCATGGCGAAATTAACATGAAATTTGACCCGGATTGGTGAATCCCACCCTGGATTTGCTCACTTCTGCTGTGTCAACATTGTTTGAGTATGAGTTGTTTGGAGAGGTCAGAGAGAAAAAAATCCCTCAGTCATTCATAATTCATAATTTTGCTGTTGTTGTTTCTGGTAGGCTATTACCCAGCCAACAAAAATATGTTCTAAGAACGTTTTTCTAACATTCCCATCAAGTTAAACCGTTATTTCGAATGTTAAACGTTCAAAACATCTAAACGTTTTTTTTTCTCTTGGATATGTGAACGTTCCATTCCAATGGAACATTCCATTTTATCCTTTTGTAAACATTATGGGAACATTAGCCTACACATTTAATTGTTATTCTAAACCAGAGCTTTTCAATCTTTTAGATGCCACTGACCCCCAAAATATGATGATTCGTATGAGAGGGACCCCCATCCTAAAATTTAAAAGATAGCTTTAGCCTATAATTTTATGTAAAAAGACCCAATTAATACAGTGAAAATTGTATATCATAAATGTGTAAACTATTTAGTTTCTATTAGCCTACTTCATTGAGTTTTTAATTCACGGTTATTGATATACAAAATATTTTTTTTTATCAAATGTATGAATATATGCCTATTATTTATTTATTTAAATATATTTTAATCAATTTATTTATTTAGTATGTTTAATCTTATTTTTCTTTATTTTTTACATTTTACACTTATTTTCTTATTTATTTACATTTTATTTATTTTAATCAAATGTATTTATTTATTTATTTTACTTAAATAAAATTTGTTTATTTTAATAAAAAAACTTTAGTTAGTTGGATCAATCTTATTTATTTATTTTTTCAACAAAAAAAAAATGTAAATACTGCATTTTCTCTAAACTTTTCCATGGACCTCCTAGCACTCTCTTGTTAGGTACACATCCAACTGCACGTTTAAGGTAAAAACAAAAAAGTTAAATAATGTTATTGGGCTAACATTTTGAGAACATTATTAAAGGCCAGAGAACCTTATATTAACCTAATATTACAGGAAGAACGTTTGTTAAGAACTTTGCCACAACATTAGCTAAAGTTCTGAGAACATTCCCTGTTAGCTGGGAAATGTCATGTATATATTCTTACAAAAATATACCATGGTAACAAGTTTCAACCAGTGTTGTCTACATTAAAATCAGAATGGAAATAAGTAGTTGTTAAGAATATTGTTCAAATCCCAGACTGAACCTCACCTCACGATTGGTTGAATCAGATCTAATTTTATTTTATTTTATTTATTTATTTTTGGCACATAACAATCAGAAGTGAAAAATAACAAAACACAACACAATTAATGCCGGCATGTAAATACTTTATGGAATTTCATTGTTTTGCAATGTACTACCTACCATACATTACAAACACTGCACATTTTTCTTGTCCTGCACAAACAACATAACTAACCTGTCTGTAAGCATTGTGATGTGGTGTACACTCTGTAGACTACAGATAAGGGTGCATTTAGACACCATTTATGACGGTATATCATCAGATAGAATCTCTTGTGTCCTTTCTTTGGATTTTTTCATAGCTTTCTCCAGTTCTTCCATCACAGACAGCCGTCCCTCATATTTGTTGGTCTCGATAGACTTGAGTTTCTCCTGGTAGTCTTCCGGCAGCCCGTTCTGCTCCGCACCCATCACAATAACCTGCAACACACAAGCCACTTCGTTTCTACAGCTGTGACTGTAATTCTAGAGGACACACCTGTGTTCTCAAACTCCATTTTATGATGACAGTCAAAAGTCTATTCTGGTCATTTAGAAAGGTAAGAGTGAAGCGGACAGCGTATCGGTTTTGTGTCCAAATGTCTGTACGTCTAAAAGCAACAAGTGGTGATTATTTTAATTTTTTTATAATTTATTTATAAACTTTTTCAAAGCATTGACTGAAAGCTCCATACAAGTAAAGTTATAACTTTTTTCCCCATAATAACCCTTTCCGCCAAATATTAAGACAACAATAACAATAGTAATAATAATAATAACTAAAAAATTTAAATACAATGATACTATATTTACAAATGACAATAATGTACTCCTTTACAAATGACAAGAAGTAATTATTATTTAACTGACCTTTTTTTCTTTACATTTTACAACATTTTAGGTTTTAGATTTTTCTTTGAATTGCTTTTATTCCTCTTCATCTCTCTCTTTTTTAGATAAAAGCATCTGCTAAATGCATAAATGTAATGTACACTTCCACTCAAAAGTTTTGGGTGGGTTTTAAAGATGGTTTTGAAAGTCTTTTATGCTTACCAAGGCTGCATGTATCTGATCAAAAATAAAGTTTGTGAAATATTACAATTTAAAAGTAATATTTTCTGTGTGAATATATTTAATATAAAATGTAATTCATTCCTGTGATCAAAGCTGAATTTTCAGCATCATTACTCCAGTCTTCAGTGTCACATGATCCTTCAGGAATCATTCTAATATGATGATTTGCTGCTCAAGAAGCATTTATTATGAAATGAAATATTATTATTTGAACAGAAACTCCAAAAGAACAGAATTTATTTGGAATGCAAATAAATACATTATAAATGCATAACTTTATAAACTTTTGAATAATTTAATGCTTTATTGCTGGATAAAAGTATGAATTTTTTTTTTTTTTTACGTACTGACCCCAAACTTTTGAATTATAGTGGAAATGTAAATTTTAGATTAAAATGTAAATCAATGTATCTTAGGTCCTGTCGCCATAAACTTTTTTTTTTTTTAAAATGAATCACCATAATTTTTTCATCATTACATGATCCTGCAATGTCACAAACTAATTTTACATGTTTTACCAATTGTTTTATGTGCATGTAACAAGAACAGTGTTTCCATGATGAGGCTGTAAATGCTCATGACAGCAGAGATGTATTCATAAAGCCATAACAAGCACATGTTCTGGTTGCCTAATTCGTCTACTAAAAGTAATATGTCCAATGGATAAATATAAAAAGGTTATTTTGTGGCAGAGACTCTTGTATAAAAACGAAATTCCAGATGCTTCGGTTTAATGTGTTTTTGTTGTGAAGGGCAGTGTCACAGACCCAGTTGCTGGTGGTGCTCTATTGTCTCATACTTACAAAGCCAGCCGGAGTAAATGCCAGAAAAAAACACCACAACATTGTCCTTCTTTCCCAGCAGCACAAAAAACAAACTCATTGAGTTTTAAAGAGTGATATCAGATTACTCTGTTTAGAGAAGCACAAGTTTCTGTTGTTTTTAATTGCTTCGACACACAATAGATGCAGGGAAAACAGAATCGGCTTCATTCATTTATTATTTAAATTCAGACATTTTCGTATCTTTCAATGATTCCGAGAAATGACGAGAGTCAGTAAATGACACAAATTGTATTTTTTGGGTAAACTATCCCTTAAATTTACGCACAGTTAGTTTATCTTAAGTAGATGTCAACAGGTGGGACAAAATATTGGATCAGGGTCAAAATATTCAACCTGTGCATTAGGACTTGCAGTGTAAATGCAGCCAATTTTATTTTTCTTGAGATTATAGTTATCGTCGGGTAAAAAATGCGTCGGATCAGAGGTCACTCTCCTGCCAGACCTCGACTCACGTGCAGCCGTTACCAGAAGCCAGTGATTATAGTTTATAAAGTAATAAATATGGATATTTTTCGAACAAACACGCATGGCTTCGCTTCAGAAGGCACTTGGATGCACTTTTTTTGGGCTTCAAAATCTCAGGTACCATTCACTCCCATTATAAAGCTTGGAAGAGCCAGGATATTTTTTACAAAACTCCGACTGTGTTTGGCTGAGAGATGAAAGTCATATACACCTAGGATGGCTTGAAGGTGAGTAAATTATGGGATCATTTTAATTTTTGGGTGAACTAATCTTTTAATGTTGTCATCTTGATGCTTGCATGGAAGTTTGCTTTCGCCCCCTAGTTGAGAAGCACTGAGTAGCTAAACTAAAGTCCTGATAAAAGCCTCATGTTTGTTGTGATGTATTACAGGAAGCAGGAGACTGTACCTCTAGATAATGTGGTGAAGGTGGCGCATACACACAGCTGTTCATGATGTATGTCCGACAGTGGAGATCCTGGTCAGTGGTGGACACGAACACCTCCATTGGGCTGTAAGTCCCCATTTTCACATTCTCCTGACTGCAGAAGAACATTCAGCACAAATGAGGACCTCCATCATTCACTTACTTCTAATTAGGTATATGCAACATTTTTACACAATGATCTCTCATTTGTCTTTATAAAGTGTGTGTTGTGGGTTTGAAAGCTCCTACTGGTCCAAGGACTCAAGGTCGGTCACGTTCATCCTCCACACGACCCCCCACACCTCTTCACCTGGGCTGTGCTCGATGGTCGCGACACCACCTCGCCAGCGCTGACTCGCTACCCCTTTATGGTTGCCAAAGACCAGCTTGTAGTCCTAGAGGAGTTGACAAGTTAGTTACTATAGATAGACAGACAGACAGATTCACTGATCTATATGAATTACATATGATATTATATAGATCAGTGGATAGAAAGGTTTACACCTGGTATTAAGATGCGTTCACAAGTAGACGAGAGACACATACTCGTTTACACCTGGTGTTTTAATCCGTCTCAATTGTCCACTTTCAACCACTTCTATCCTGATTTCATCAAGGAGACGGTCTATGTGTTTTGTTTTTTTTCTCAGATCACTCGATCTAATGGACAAAATATCTATGCTTAATTTACATGTGAACGCACACAGAGATGATGGAAAAACATACGGAGAACATCAGCTTTCGTTTCTGCTCTGACAGTCGCAAGACCAGCTGAACGCTGGGAGTGTGTGTTAGTGTGTGTGTGTGTGGAACGGTGAGAGAACATTGTGCTTGGTATGTTTTTTCATCTTCGAACCAAACTTGGATCTTCAGCCGACAAAGTTTAAATCCCGTCTGGCTAGCCGCTTCCCATAATGTTTGTGCATTAGGTCAGTGGAGAGAAGACGTCTTTTGTGGCTGTTCGAAAACATTCGACTAAATGAGTGTTTATACTACGCCAGGAATTCAGTCGAATGCGTTTTCAACTACCTCTGGAAGTGGTCGAAACTGGACAAGCTCAAATCGTTTTAGACTTGTTTAAACCGGTATTTAGCGTTGTCCACTTGTGATCCGATCAAGCAAAACAAAAGAAAGAAAGAAAGATATATAGATACTGTAGATTTATAGAACGATAGACTGATACTGTTGATCCTCTAGATAGATAGATAGATAGATAGATAGATAGATAGATAGATAGATAGATAGATAGATAGATAGATAGATAGAGTATATACTGTAGATAGATGGATGATAGATAGATACTGTAGATAGATAGATACTGTAGATAGATGGATGATAGATAGATAGATATAGATAGATAGATAGATAGATAGATAGATAGATAGACAGACAGACAGACAGACAGACAGACAGACAGACAGACAGATAGATAGACAGATAGATACCTTCAGTTTGGCCACACAGTGAATGATAGCTGATGGATTCTTCAGTTGCAGTCGTTCTTTCAGAAGGTTACTACCGTAGGCAAAGTACAGGAAGGTTGATCCGTTCCTGTGATCGCTGCTGTTGTCCATGATTGAGACTTCGGAGGGCAGAGGGACTAGGAGGACGAGGAAGAGGAGGAAGAGGAGGGACAGGGTGAGGAAATGGACAGATTTCAGTGGAATCACGGTCAGCAGGGTTCAGAGGCAAAGCGAATGGCGTGACAGAGATGGAAAACACCTCTGTTACAGGACCTTTCAGCAACACCCCATTCTCATGCAAATCCATTGTGTCCCATTCCACCGCATTCATCCGACACTAAAGAACTTTCCCAACTGTCCCTCTAGTGGAAGCAGCAGGACTAACCTGTAGAGTGGTGAACATTCAACCCAAAACTGGCATTTTAGCTGAGTATTATCACATTGCTTTCATCAATCTCACTCGTGTTTTAAAACATAAATGTGCAGTAACTATCAGTGTAGGAACATGGTGTTTTAATAAATGGGCCTGATGTATTGTTTTAGGTTTGTTAGGTTTGTTGTTTCTAGACCCTCAATACTCATCCACCCATATGTGTTTGATAAAACAAGAGCAAGCAAGCTTAAACAATGAAAAACGGACATAAAGCAGTGATGTCGCAAATACACATCTCTCAAAGTCCATGAAGCGTTTCATCACCCACCTGCCGAACACAGAAGGCTGAATCCAGCCGCGAGCAGCATGAGGCGCATGAAGAGGGTTTTACAGGAGGACATGGTGTGTGTTTCAGGGTTGACCTGGTTCTTTGTCGACGGAGAGACCGCTGGAGCGGGACATTTGGACGGTGGGAGGTTCCCTCCCTCCCCTTTTGGTCTTATCAAACCCAGAGGGGTCAAATGATTTTGTTGACTCAATGTAAATGTGATCCATTCGTGTTCATTGATTAACACATCTTTACATAGACAAACATTGAGCCTCCAGAGGAGCTTCAACGAATCAGAAATTCAGAAAGATAGGTTGTGTGAAATTCTTATGAACATTGGGTAAATATAAATGTGAATATAAATACTATGTATTCTGTCATTTAACAGGAACAATTAAACTTGATGTGCATTTGAACCAGTTAATAATTGCCTGAATGTTTGTATCTTTGTCAAATGATTGGATACCTCTTATCTTTAACCCTCGTGCACGGTTCGATTTCTGGGTACGCCTTGTTGAAGCAAGTCACATTGGATTCAATACAATTCCCCCAAAAATCAAACTATGAGAAAAAAAAACACAATCGGGTACAAACTATTTCCACACACATTACAAAGAATTAATCGCTGAAATTATGATTTATAAAAATGTATTTAGCCACTATTTTTAAGACTGCTCCTCCCCACACCTGTGGGACATGTGCGATAATTTTCATATTTGATTTTCAAAAGAAATGACAATAGATTCTCCATTTGTGATGTGGTGTCAAAGTATAATTCATGCTCTGGTTCTTTATGTATGTGTTTAATTATGTGTGTTTTAGAGTAATATTAAGATTACTGCCCAAACTACCTCTGAATAGGATGTCTACTATTTTGAAAATTCTAGAAAAATATATGGTTCAGATCGCTCAACCCATGTATGGATTCATTAATATTAATTTCTACATTCACTAATACATTATTAAAATCGAAGGTTGTATTTGTTAACATTAGTTAATGCACTGTGAACTAACATGAACAAACAATGAACAGCTGTATTTTTATTAACTAACATTAACAAAGATTAATAAATAGTAATGAACCTTATTGTAAAGTGTTACCCCTACATGGGCCCTATGAACAGCAAGATCGTACAAAATGTCTGATTGCACATTTCACAACTAATCAGCGTGTTGAAACTTGGCATACATGTTCATGACCCTATATGGGGAAAAGTCACAAAATTTTACAAAAAACAACATAGGTTAAAATTTCAGATAGCTTGACAAAAGAAACAATAGCTAATTTTTGCCATCTGTGGCTGACAAAATATTTTTTACATATTAAAATAATCGGGGGGAAGCTCATTTTTAGCTTCATGGGGTTGTAAAAAACTAAACTTAAATATGTTATTATTTTGGGTCTGTACAGTTTCCTTAAAACATTAAAATATGTGGGTCAAATTTACCCACAAACGTAATAGAAATTAAGTGTGTATTAGGGCTGGGCGATATGGCCCAAAAAAATTATCACGATAATTTTTTTTATATCAGTCGATATCGATAATTATCACGATAAATATCAAATCTTTATTTCTTTTAAGTTTAAAGGCAGATTTTTGCTCCTATAAGTGAAAGTTGTAGAAACCAGAGCGTTAATTGTGGTTTTAAACTACTCTTTATTGTCAGAACATATCATGACAAACACTTGCCAAACAGGTGAACATTTCACAAATCTGAGGTAGAACATGCAAACATTTGTCATTTTTCCTTAACAAAATAAACATCTGAATAGAAAAATATTTCTTCAGCACAGTTTGCAACATTCAAATTACATGTTTTGTCTCAAAACGCTTATTTGACAGCGAGTTGACAGTAAATCTGCATCCTAACTCAAGCAAGTACTACTATGTTAAATTTATGTTCATTAACAAAAACAGTAACATCTGTTTAAAAAAAGAAATATAACGACCACATTTTTATTTTGGTAAAATGTAATATTCTGACTGTTTGAGTTTTATTCAAATTAACCATTGGTCATCCAGTATCATGCATTTAGATCATGATAACCACAGATAAAACCAGGGCATAGCCTATAACTTAGCACCTCACTATCATGGCAAAATGTAACTTTATGGTTTCTATGGTATTTGTATGAAAAACAGTAGCCTAGCAGTTAAATACATTATTAAATACTGTAATTAAATTCCATTAGTCATTTAATACATTGTCTACATTAATAATATAATACAATTCAATATGTATATCTCACATTTCATATTACTAGGCTAACGTTACAGTAAATCCATGGTAGGCTAAATGAATTCAGTATCAATTCAGATTCTGACTGTATCGTTCCGCACAGTGTTTCTCCTGTTTGTCAGCGCTGTTTCATCTACCTTTAAACTGGTTTGAACTTGACATTTGTGTTCTTCGCTGAATTCAAGCGCTTCTCACTGGATCGAGTCGTGAGCGAGACAATCAGAGTAAACGCGCATGTGCTCTAGTGAGCTCCCGTTTGGACTTTGAGCCGAGCGGATAAATGGTCCGTGTGGCGCGCGGTTCAAATGAGTTTCGTTCCGCTTTTGAAGCATACACATTATCGAACATTTATCGACCTCTTGATATCGTTTTATCGAGGAAAATTATATCGCGATAATTATCGTTATCGTTTTATCGCCCAGCCCTAGTGTGTATGTGTCAAAACACATCAGCGTGTTGAAACTTTGTATGCATGTTCATGATGACCCTTAATGAGAAATCACAAAATGTCAAAAAGAAGTTTTTTTCTTGCCATTTTGAATTTTTCTCATAGGGTCATGATGAACATAGGTTCATTAACTGATATTTCCTACAACTCAAAAATCAAAATGGGACAAATTGACCCGCAACATAAACAAGAGGGCCAATATGCAGGATTTTTTCGCCATCAGGGGTCGCTACCTCTTACAATAACAAAGGCGTATGTTGATGACGTATATTCCGCATTAATTGTAATTATGGATCTTGTCGTCAAGCTGATGGATCTTTTATGGATAAGTGAATACAGTGATGTTTTTAACATGACTGTGGTGTGAAGCAGGGCGCGATTGCTAGACGTATACCAGCGCCGCACGCAACGTCCCGAGTCCCGCGGATATAAAAGAATAAGTAGGCCTATACATTTCATTCTACCGAACTACCCGCAAGTGCTGAATTAATACTCACACAGGTCAGTTTATTAGACGAATGAAACTTGAGGTAACGCAGCGCTGTTTCACTTGCTCTAACAGTTACACTATCACACTAAACTGCATTTGAGTGTTGAATGTTGTTAGTTAGACTAAGTAAGCTAGATCAACATTAGAATAACATACAGATCATTGAACTAAATAACATTGATTAGTTGTATTTACATTTGCTCACCAATCTAATAAAGTAACATGCAACACTCGCGTCTCTGTCAAGTCGAAGTTAGTCGCGGACGTGGAGCTCTCGGCATCTCGAAAGATGTTGATCTTCGTTTTAGTCCTCTTTTTGTCTCAAAGTCTCCTTGCCATGGTCCATAATGTTTGAACAAAACAACAACAGCGTGAGCGTCCTTCTAGGCATAACAGGTCAAACCGGGGGGTGGGGGTGGTAACGCGGATATGACGCCATTGACTGGCGACTCCTCACCCTTGCTCACACGCCCCGTTTCCTTGGTTAAAATCGCAATTTTCTCACCATTTACAAAAAGTTGGAAACATTTGGGATATTGTAAGTAATCAACTAAACAAAATATATAACATTGGCCTAGTGGTTTTTGCATATTTTACTGCAAAAATCCTGCATATTGTACCTTTAACTGTCACCCCCCTTTTTGAGAATGGACATTAAAATGCACTATTCAAACTTTAATGGTTGTATTTCAAGAATGCTTTCGAATATAGAGCTAAGTTTGGACTTGATTTAAAGAAAACACTCCGCAGGTAAAGCACTTCAAAAAATTGATGAAAAAGATATGGGAGTTTAAATTTACAGTAAATCAAATATACTATACTTAATATTTTTTATTTTATATAAAATATATATTTTACAAAATATTTTTTACTATAAAATCAAAGCCATATATCTAACCAAGCTGTTTTCCAAATTTGATATCACAAAAATTGACAATTGTTTAGGCGTAATACCAAAAAAAAGCCACCGGGTGACATACATTCCATTGAATTTAAATGTATGCATTCTGCCGTGACAAATTAATAAATTTCTGTCCAAATATCACTTCTGTCACAAAATATGGAACCTTGAGACTCAGACCTTTCTGAAAATATGTGTTTTGTCAAGATTACAACAAAAGGTTTTGATCATAAATTATGAAACATGGTGATGCTCAAAAGGGTAGGAGCCCGATAAAAGAATTTAGAGTACCGTTTCTATGGTTTGATTTGATTTGATTTATTCAACAATGATCTTCAACGGATACAATCATGCCAAAGGCAATTCATACACATTTCAAGACAAATTGTCGAGGATAAAATAAACAAAAAGGCCACAGGCTTATTTCCATTGTGGCCTCTTACAGCATTAACGCAACATCCAATTTCAAAACGGTTTTCACTGGATGAATTCTGAGTTCGTAAGCTTTCAAATGATACCTAATTTAGGATAACTACTAAAATATGTGATGTAATTAAAAAAAAGGGCAATAAAAAAAGATAATATTATATTTTAGAGTACAATATATATTATACTTTTTAGACTTTTTATAATTTTTTATTGACACATAATAGATTATGTTTTTTTATGAACTTTTAGCATGAAAAACAAAGTTTCAATTATTAAAAATGTATGCGTCGACTTTTGTGACAAAGGTCAGAACTCCTGTTGATGTAAATTTTCTGAGGCCCACTCTTGTCATAAATTCATCTATTATTGTTCCTACATAATTTGTATTAAAAAAAAACAGTGCTAAAATATATATTTAGGAGTCTTAGACCATTCCAAGGATATATAGTGTGTCATGATTAGATTAGGATTTAATTGTAATATAGTGAAGTAAACGTAGGCAAAGCTTTACTGATTTGCACATAAACTGATGCAATGCAATTTAGATGCAATGCCAGTAGATGGAAGTGTTAGACTAGAAGTTATAAAGAAACGAGATTTGGTCAGTTTTTAATTGCAATGGGTGGCTTTTAACTAGTTAAGGAGCTTTAATTGTTTTCTTTAGAGTTCTATTAACAGTTATGGTTTATACACGGAGCACTTTAGAGGACTAACTAGTCTCTCGATTTGACAAGATGTTCTGGCATCAAATCTCTGAAAGATTTGATTTTGTTTGGGGGTGACGGTTTCCACAGTTTAGTTTCCCACTGGAAAGAGTCAGGCTCTGAACATTTACACAGACAAGTAACATTTAAAAATGTTACACGAACAAGCACATTAAACTAAAACGTTTCATCCGATGCCTTTTTGTCTGAGGCTGTCTGATGTCCTTTCGTCCAATGCCTTTATGTCCGATGCATTTTTGTCTGAGGCTGTTTTGTCTGATGTCGTTTTGTCAGATGCCTTTTAGTCTGATGAATTTTTGTCTGAGGCTGTTTCGTCTGATGACTAATTGTACGAGACCTGACACCTGATATTGTTTTTCCTGGGACCTGAAGCTTTTCAGTCTGAGTCGAGATGCCGTTTTGTCCAATGACTGAAGCCTTTTAGTCTGAGGCATGATGCCTTGTTTTCATATGTCTAAGGTCTGAGGATGTCCTAAAATGTACACCGTACTCCTTGAGGCTTTTCCCCTGCCTAAAATCGCCCCTCCCACGATTGTTGATTGACAGATCTATAGATAAACTTATCTTTCAGGCATTTGACCGACCGGGTTGACACTTCAGCATGAGAAATCGGGGGTGTGGCGTGAGAGCGTGAGAGTTGGCAGCCTTGTGCTGGAGCACTGTCTATATGAGCAGAATGGTGTCTAAGCGATTGTGGTGTTCTGTTCTTGGGTGTAATAACGAACACAGCAGTAATTTTGATGTTCCTAAATCCGAACCGCTGAAGACGCAGTGGCTGAGTTTTGTTTTCGAAGGGAATATTCCCCACGAGCAACGTCAATGCTTTCATATTTGAGCAAATCATTTCTCACCAGACTGCTTTATAAAGGAGGGTCAGTAAAAGCTGGTTTTGCTAAGCTGCTCCTGAATAAAGGATCGGTACCAACTATTCGTGTTCCTGCTGAACCTCCAGAAGAACTGAAGTGAGTGTAACGTTTTATTAAAGCTGCTGTCCGCAGCTTTTCCTCTTTGTCGCCATCTCTGTTTGAAATCTGCAATTGCAGTCATTCGCGGAATTATCAACTTTACGTGAGTTGTACTTCAACACCCTCGACACGCCACAGCACGGATGAATACAATTTTTGAGGAGACTGTGAGGCTGTCAGTCGCCGCGCTGGTGTGGATACTGGCATTCAGAATCACAGATTATTCTTTTTGGAAGTTTGACCAACATAAGAATTTTCACCGGAAAATGTCCTCTGAACTAGTAAGAAACATCCACTTTTGTTCTGGTTCTGACATTGCAGTAAATCACGCTGATTAAATCTAACAATCGCTTATAAGTTATCATATCACGAAAAACCGTGCAAATTATACTTTGTTCTCAAATTTTTAATGTTAACAACATCCGCATTGCGTGACTACATGTAATGTCCTTCCGATATGTATCCTTGTTTTCGCACGGGTCCGGTTGCAGTCTCTTTTCTTCTGTAGCCACTCCGACGTCCGAACAAAGTCTTTTGCATTTTACAGCGGGTGAATCTGTTGTCACTGGTGATTGTCGTTTGAACCTTTCTGGATCCGTCATCAAATTGATAAGTTTAATTATATCAAGTGCTGTGAGAAAAGGCTATAAATCTCCACCTCCAACATCCCCACACGCAATATAGCTTATACTAGCCGAGACTCTTCTTTATGTGTACAGATGTGACGTAATGACTCAATATAGCCTACTAGCCGAGACTCTTCTTTATGTGTACAGATGTGAAGTAATGACTCAATATAGTCTACTAGCCGAGACTCTTCTTTATGTGTACAGATGTGACGTAATGACTCAATATAGTCTACTAGCCGAGACTCTTCTTTATGTGTACAGATGTGACGTAATGACTCAATATAATCTACTAGCCGAGACTCTTCTTTATGTGTACAGATGTGACGTAATGACTCAATATAGTCTACTAGCCGAGACTCTTCTGTGTGTACAGATGTGACGTAATGACTCAATATAGTCTACTAGCCGAGACTCTTCTTTATGTGTACAGATGTGACGTAATGACTCAATATAGTCTACTAGCCGAGACTCTTCTTTATGTGTACAGATGTGACGTAATGACTCAATATAGTCTACTAGCCGAGACTCTTCTTTATGTGTACAGATGTGACGTAATGACTCAATATATATAGTCTACTAGCCGAGACTCTTCTTTATGTGTACAGATGTGACGTAATGACTCAATATAGCCGACTAGCCGAGACTCTTCTTTATGTGTACAGATGTGACGTAATGACTCAATATAGCCGACTAGCCGAGACTCTTCTTTATGTGTACAGATGTGACGTAATGACTCAATATAGCCTACTAGCCGAGACTCTTCTTTATGTGTACAGATGTGACGTAATGACTCAATATAGCCTACTAGCCGAGACTCTTCTTTATGTGTACAGATGTGACGTAATGACTCAATATATATAGTCTACTAGCCGAGACTCTTCTTTATGTGTACAGATGTGACGTAATGACTCAATATAGTCTACTAGCCGAGACTCTTCTTTATGTGTACAGATGTGACGTAATGACTCAATATAGTCTACTAGCTGAGACTCTTCTTTATGTGTACAGATGTGACGTAATGACTCAATATAGTCTACTAGCTGAGACTCTTCTTTATGTGTACAGATGTGACGTAATGACTCAATATAGTCTACTAGCGGAGACTCTTCTTTATGTGTACAGATGTGACGTAATGACTCAATATAGTCTACTAGCCGAGACTCTTCTTTATGTGTACAGATGTGACGTAATGACTCAATATAGTCTACTAGCCGAGACTCTTCTTTATGTGTACAGATGTGACGTAATGACTCAATATAGTCTACTAGCCGAGACTCTTCTTTATGTGTACAGATGTGACGTAATGACTCAATATAGTCTACTAGCGGAGACTCTTCTTTATGTGTACAGATGTGACGTAATGACTCAATATAGTCTACTAGCCGAGACTCTTCTTTATGTGTACAGATGTGACGTAATGACTCAATATAGTCTACTAGCCGAGACTCTTCTTTATGTGTACAGATGTGACGTAATGACTCAATATAGTCTACTAGCCGAGACTCTTCTTTATGTGTACAGATGTGACGTAATGACTCAATATAGTCTACTAGCGGAGACTCTTCTTTATGTGTGATGTGACGTAATGACTCCAGTACCACTGGAGTTAAAAACATTATTACAAGCTTACCGTTTTGAATCGAGCTAAGGCAAGCAGAGAGTTTTGAACACTGGCTGGTTATGTATTTTCTCAAATATGTATTTTGGATCATTTTTAACCCCAAAAAAGCTACGGACTGCAGCTTTAACCTTTATATTAATATTTATATGAATCTTTGCAAATCGCTTGCACGCTTCACAATGAATGCGTCGGTTTATACTCAGGGTACATTACGGCATGTTTTCTGTGTACGACGTTCTCAATATAATTCATAATCCCATGTTTATAATGAACAACGCGTCATGGTTATTGTGTTAATGTGTTACAAACGGTGTACGCACAGAACAGAGGGGCGGAGTGAGCGAAGCTCATTATCATTTAAAGGCATATGCACTGAACGGCGTGCTGAAAACAGAGCTGTTTTTGACCAGGTAAAATAAGTATTTTCTTACAATATTAATGAGAATGTTTAATTAAAGTATGTTACAAACTTTTAATTTAGACCCTAAAGAATCATATTAGCTTGTACAAAAATGGCATTATATGACCCCTTTAAAGTCACTTTCACTACGCATAACCCGGGTGAGTGTGAATCAGAAGCTTGGCCCACCCTGCCCTCACCACATAACAGCCAATCACAAAATTGGTGTGATATTCAATTTTGCTCCAGATGTTATTTTCTGTTTTCTTCCCAACCCCCTCCGAGACAGACTTAGCTCACTCACTTCGCTGCCTTTGAGGTAAACGGAGGTGATGAATTATGAAGCAATATAACGACAGTAACAGCCAATGAACTTTATTAGAACTATTAGTGAACTTGATTGCCACACTCTAGTAGCCTAATAAAACACAACATGCACAGATTTCTTGTTGCGAAAGGAAAACTTGTGCTTTTAGCTCATGATAAATGCAATAACACATGAACTGGTCATGGATGAGTTTGTAACAGAATTCTCTAAAATGATATATATATATATAGAGAGAGAGAGAGAGAGAGACAGAGAGAGAGAGATATATAGTGACTAAATAGTTGCAAGTGGTCTAGTGGTAGATCTTTTGCCAAGCGTGTCAGAGGTTACAGGTTCTAATCCGCCCTCGGTATAGTTTTTTTTTCTTTCATCAAAACTGAATATGTTCATCAGTGGTTACAGTCTATATCAAGCAGGGACACATTTGTGTGCATTTTATTTTGTGATTTCACCGGAATGAATAGAGTCTCCGGCAAAGGCGATAGATTGAAGAGCGCGTCCGAGTGAAGACTGCGCGAGCCACAAGAGAACACTGTATCCATGACACTGATTGCGGCGGACACTAGCGCTCAGCTGGAGTTCAAAAACAACACATTTTAGCGCTAACAATCGCTAACTTGAGATTTTATTTGTATTAGGTACTTCCGTGCCTCAATGTTTCCAAAAGTGGTGCGTACAAAACATAGACTGTAACGACGACACCCCTTCGCTCTTTTCCATCAGAGAGAACTGAAGCCGCCAATGTCCCGATATGGCGCGGACATCTTGGGTCTTGAGTCTGCGCACTTGCGTTTTCGGGAGGGACCAGACATGCGCAGTCGTGAGCAGGAAGTAAAGCCGCGAAATCAAGGCCCCGCCCTCACTCTCGCAGAATCAGCGAGATTCAGCCATTTCGTGAATCAAGCACACGCACCTGCACTTTTCTTAAGTGGCCTCTGTCTGCTCCGTTCCTCTCCAATGATGTCTGCTAATTGCAGTACCTCGTTAAAATAAGGTAAATACAACTGCTAACCACAGTCAATATTATGAAAAAAAGTCCGTTGGTGCTTCAGTGACTACTTGTCTGCACAGAGAACCTGTCAATCACAGCTGTCAATCATGATGTCACAGCACCGTTTTTATAGCATCAAATAACTAATTAAAAACAAACTTATTTTAAAAACAAACACTTGTAATTACATCAACGTGATAGAAACTACAGTAAATGATAGAAAATATCTTTGGAAAAAGGATATGTGAAGTGTAATTTAATTGTTTACTTGGTCTCACGTCCAGTTGAATACCATTTGGAGGCGGGGTTTATGGCCTATACTAGGACCGGCCTCTGGGGGGCGATCGAGACGTTTTGGCTTCACTTTTGAGGGCTTGTGCGGCACGGTACAAAATGACTCATGACGAAATCTGGTGGGGACGCACATGGGGACGCGTACCCACCGTAATCGACGCCTATGATTAAAGAACACCCTTTCACCCACCTCCCCAACCCCCCACCTGGAATGTCACTTGGCCCACCTTTCATCTCATATGAGCCGGGCCTTTCCTGGGGCCTGTTTCAGAAAGGAGGTTAAGTGAAAACTCTGAGTATATTAACCCTGAAATGAGGGAAACTCTGGGTTTTCTGTCTCAGAATAGGAGGTATGTCAAACCCGAGAAAGCAGAGTAAGTCAAGCCCGTTTCTGAAAGAGAGGTAACTTATACTCAGAGTCAACCTGCTCAGAGTCGATCAAGCTAACTAAATTCAGCTGTTCTGAAACCGAAACCTCAGAGTTTCCCATCGCAGGGTAAATCAACTCAGAGTTCAAGTTTTAACTCAGAGTTGGTTGAACCTCCTTAATGAAACAGGCCCCTGTACCCGTTTAGTGCAGAGATGTGTGTGTTTGTGCGCCTCCCGCTGAGCGGCTTCACGTTCTGTTCCAGTTCCAGAACAATGATTGCAATGATTCTCGAGCACTGAAGCTGCTGAGACATCAAACAAACCTGGGTCACCCCTGGAGCAAATACATGCGTTTGGGTGTCCTACCAGTGGGATGCATGTGGAAAAACAAGTTTGCATGCAGTTTTACAGCTGTGTCGCCTGCAGCGATCCCCCAATAGAGGAAGCTTCGGTCACATTGTGCGTTATGAGACGTCCGCAGATGGGACGCACCTGTCACTAAACTCTTCCATTGCATTGGGGAAATGTTTCCCTTTCTTGTCTGTGCCCGATTTGACGAGCCAAATACTACTCACTTATCTGGCAGAATTATTTTAGAATGCTTCATATAGGCCAGCAGGCCTACTATTATAGTTTTTATTGTTCTTATTAAAATGTATTTATGGTTTTGGTTTTGGTTCAATAATGGCAAGTATGTATGTGAGTATTTGCAGGCCGAGCCTCTTTGAGCTAAAATATTTACTTGAGGTCCCTCTGAGATTTTAGGTTAATATTTCAATAATTTAACAACACATTGACATGCTTTTTCGATGGTTAATGTGGCCACATGACATGCAGTTAAACATAAAATATTCCATCTTTTTAATACTATTTAATATCTTGACCCGCTTTGGTAACACTTTATTTTACGGTGTCCGTGATACAGTGTAATTACTTAATTAATAACTTAGTAGTTGACATTGTAATAACATGTAACAAAATGTAATGTAAAATGTAACTAAGTTATGGAACAGCCTGTACTTACAGATTCTAATTACACTCATGTAATAGGCAGCTACTGTTACACATATGTAACAGGCCGAGTCGGTTACATACATGTTACCGACTTGGTACAATGTAACAAGTACTTTACTAAGGTAAAAAGCCTGCAGTTACACATGGTCATTTTGTACCTTCTAAAATAAAGTGTATCTAGGTTGTACTTAAGTGCACTTCATGTGTATCTACATACCTTATCCATCTGAATTAACCCTCTAGTTTACAGCTTAAATACATGCAGTAGCTTCTTAATTGCATTCAATTGACTAAATATTACGCAGGTATAAGCTACGTAAAATAAAGTGAATCAAGATTGTACTTAAGTGTAATTCATGTGTTTCTACAAACCTTATCCATATGTACTTTAGTTTGAATTAGGCCTAACTCCCTCGTTCACAGCATGCATGCGGTAGCTTCCTAATTACATTGCAATTACATAATATTACACAGGGATAAGCTACGTAAAATAAAGTGTATCAAGATTGTACTTAAGTGTACTTCATGTGTATCTACATACCTTATACACATGAAGTACACTTAAGTACAATCTTGATACACTATTTTAGAAGGTACAAAATGACCATGTGTAACTGCAGGCTTTTTTCATAGTAACATATTTAAATACTTGTTACATTGAGTAGTACAAAGTACTTTCTTATATAATTACATTGTACCAAGTCGGTAACATGTATGTAACCGACTCGGCCTGTTACATATGTGTAACAGTAGCTGCCTATTACATGAGAGTAATTACAATCTGTAAGTACAGGCTGTTCCATAACTTAGTTACATGTTAATTACATTTTGTTACATGTTATTACAATGTCTACTACTAAGTAATTAATTAAGTATTTACTCTGTATCATGGACACCGTAAAATAAAGTGTTACCCTCACGTCTGCGGTGCATATTAGAGATGCATATTCATATCATATTTATAATGTTCACTGTGTGATTGTGTAAAACTTGAGGCTTGAGGTTTTTTTTTTTTTTTTTTTTTTTTATGTGATCAAGGTCACGCACCTGTGAACATACAAAGCGTCAAATGCTGAGCACAATATACCTCTACATGACGTACACAACTATTGTGAATTAGTTGATTATTAAAGGACAGCTAATAGCCTGAAGATGTTTCCCAGCAGCGTTTGCATTCTCAGTCTGTGGTTAAAGGTAAATGAAGTTTGAGGTGTGTATGACCTTCATGACCTTTGTCATCCTGAGGTCATGACACATGGATGATTGTTTTATGGAACAGAATGCATTTTTGCACAGTTATATGTTTTACTTTGATTTGTTTTTATTTAAAATTATTTATTTTAATTTATATATATATATATATTATTTTTATTTTATTTTTACAAAAAATGGAACAGAATCCAGAATGCATTTTTGCAAAGTGTAAGTGTTTTATTTAAGAATATTTATTTATTTTAATTTGACATTTTTATGAATAGAACAGACTGCAGAATGGAACTTTTTTTTCGGAGCTGCTTTAAACTTGACGCATTATCTTACAATGCAAAACGTCTATTTAATGTGACCAACAAGCCCACTAGAGACACAATTTTTTTTCAAAATCTATCGTGATCAGCCACTCGGACATCATTTGCAGGCGGTTTTATAGGGGAGGGATATTCTCATTCTTCAGAGCATTTGATTGGACAAAAGTTGTTCAGGATGATGTTGTAAGGCCTGCTAAATCGATCCAATGGGGGTACTCGATTACAGGTGAAGGTTTCACGCGTGTTCCGTCTTTCCCATGGCAAAGTGATTTTCAATTAAATGCAATACATTTTATCTTATGTATTAGCTCGTTTCATCTGACTCCATAAAATGAAAAAGGTTTAACAATGATATCTGTGCATCATTAAATACACGTTAATGTTTGACTATTCCTTTTAACTCTAATGAAAATAAAGTCAAAGTCTGTTAGAATAATCAAATATAACAATTTATTATGTCAGGTAAATGTATCATTACAATTCCATAATCAAATTAAAGATAATCAATGCAAACCATCAAATGTTTCTAGAACAAAGAACTTTACCCAACATAACTACATGAATGCTGAGCCTTAAGACAGCATCATGGGCTGATCTGATACAGAAAATGCAGCCCCGAGCTCTTGTTGCATTTTCCTTTAAATAGCCAGACCTTATTTGATATGTAAAACATGAGTTTAGTGGAAATTTACTAGGTTTCCCCACCATAGTTACTGGGGGTAGCAGTTGACCATCTGCTAACAACAGTGGAAATTAGCATTCATGAATTTGCACCTTTGGGAGTGCCTAGAGACCACATTCCTTTGTGTGCCAGTTATTCATAAACTCTTAAAAACCTTATTACCTTTTGTTTCACTTCTTTGGGAATGAGACATTATTACCAGCCACCCTGAGACCTTCAAAATGATACTAAACAATAATCATTATTCACATTAAACCATATATATACTTGTGTGCGTTTTTTAGTGTTACTGACTGAGAGAGAGAGAAAATGTAGATAAGGTGAAGGGGGTGCGGTGTGTGTGTGTGTGTGAGATGTTCAAATGTTAATGTGCAAGCAAGGTCCTTTGCCTTATAGATCTGTGGTGAGGTTGATTCCTTCAACCAGTTTTCTTCGGTCTTACAGATTTCCCTCCTTGACCCCGTGGGTCACATTCAGACACTTAAGGGGTCACAGTAAGACGTTTGTCGTGATTGAGATGTAACTCAACAATTGTCTTTGCAATGTCAGCATCTGTAGAAGCTCAGAGGGCTGTGTTCACCTGCAGAACACCTGTTCTCACCAGGTGTATGTAGCTTGAGTCCAGCAGGTGGATGAGGCGTTCAGGCTTTCTTCCGGTGATCCAGTGATGTGAGCAAAGTTCATAGAATCAATCTAGACCTTTCGACTGGTTCAGTTGACGTGTCATTCCTTCATGGAGAAACTTCCGTTTCCCTGGCACCTTCCCCAGGGAGATAATCTGTCCCTTCTTGACCAATCCTGTCACCTTCAGCGGTGCGGTTGTCTGGACAGACCTCAGTGGGTGAAGGGGCTCTCCTTGGCTTCACACTGCCTTGTGTGAGACACCTGAAAGGCATCTTAAATGTCCGCTTCACGATTGAACACATATGAACTTGAACTCGCGAAGAAATCCATAGAAACGCATAATGCAACAAAACAAAATCATGTCATGTTCAATGTAAAATACCATGTTCTTGTCAGCAGGTGTGAATGGTACATCTGTCTCATATGTTTCTCAAGGTCCTGAATGGTAACGATGTCTCATATTAAATATCCAATTCTTAAATATATATATTTTTTTTTTTTTGGTCTGAGTTATTCAAAGGAAATGCAGCAAGAGGTCAGTGCAACTCAAATAATCAGATAAATGGTATGCATCAATACGTCTTGTAATAACAATAATATTCAAGAATAAAAAAAATATGAAGAATCACTGTTTGTTCAGGAATCTTCCAATGTAAGCCACTTATGCAAATCTAAGAAGTGACTTGGAACAGGATCAAATGTATTCAAGAATGGAGATTGTTCATTCCTTGCAACAGGTGTGAGATTGTGTGTTTGTGTGAGGGTGTGTGTGTGCGTCTGTGTGTGAGTGTGAGAGTTTGTGTGAGAGAAAGAGAGAGAGAGAGTGTGTGTGTGTGTGTGTGTGTGTGTGTGTGTGTTGTTGGCTAAGTCACAGTCAATGACAGGGTTGAATTGTAAATTCTGTAATTGATCGAAGCGCTCATACGAAGCGATCTATTTAGTTAGGATGTTTCTGTTATTAGTGGTTTGTTGAGAAATCAGGGGCCCTCTGATTTTCCAACCCCCCTAATAACAATCAGTAAGTTTAAACATTTTGAAATTTAATTGCGGGTCTGCCTCTGCTTTTTGATGCATTGCATTGATTTGTGACTGTAGCCATTAATATGTATTTCCAGTATTTTCCCATGAGTTGGCAGAGTGTTGTGAATAGCGTGCTGTGTCATGGGATCAGCTTTCCCATCCTATGTGTGTGAAGCTATCCGGTTCTGTTAGTGTGAAGATGCACAATGGATCTTTAGTGAAGTGACACTTTTGGACTCTATGTCATTTTTTTCTTCTTATGATGTGTAGTGTTCAGTCTGGATGGACTTGATCTATTCCAGGTGATGATGCTGTGAGGGTGTAAGTGATGGAGGAGTGTGTTCAGTGTTTATGTCTAGGAGATGGGTGGAATCTACTGGATAACAATTGTGTTGCAAATTTTAGTTCCAGTTCTAAACTGGGAGGCCATGCTAATGTAGTGATGTGCTATTGTGAGATGTAAATGGCCTCTTGAATTGTCTTTTCACCCATCTCCCGAGTCTCAGGTTATGTTCTAACAATCGTGAGGTCCGGCCGTCCTGGCATCCATCCTCCGCGGAATTGCAGAAGTAAACCTGACAGAAACAAATGCAGAGAGAACCACAGTTAATTCTGATGTTTTCAACAGTTTCAAATTCAGACATGTGGAATTCTTCTGCTTGCTCCATTATCATGTCCATTGCAATTTTAATTCCAGTTGTCACATGAAACCGAGTTTCATTGACCAGGTCTGAATTATTGCTGTTGCTTCAGTGCAGTGTGCGACACCTTAAAGCTGCTCTTGCAGTCGAGCCTTCACAGTCTGCTGTGTCACAGCATTAGAGATCCCAGATTTCGGGTTTTACAAGTTGCTTTCATTACAGCCAGATCTGTGCGCATGAATTAGTTCATGGTGTCGTTCACACGTTTGGTTAGTGCAGGTATCTAGTTACCTGCAAAAGGCTGTGGTCTGTCTGATGTTTAGTTCACACCCTCCTTGTAAATTTGCTTAACTGTGCCACACTTCTGGGAGTGTTTTTTAAAGGCAAAAAATTAAAACACACCTCCGCCCTTTTGGCACTGGGTAGCAGGTCAACGAAATCGAACTGTAAGGATTAATGTCACACTTCTCCAATTAATGCCTGCTTGGCGATTATAATATAAAAAAAGTCTCTGCTTGTTCTCGTGTCAATACATTTGAGGGAAAAATGTGACAGATTCAATAAATTTAGATGTTAAACTATTAAGCTATTTGCTATTGGGATGCTACCCGACTAGCAAATGACGCTAATAGTTCAAGGCCTTGAGTGACCAAAGTTGTTAGCTCAGTGAGGGGTTTTGATGCATTTGAGCTTTGGTTCCTTGCAGGGCGCTGATTTGTGTCATCAGAGTGTGGTTGTCTGCGTTTTTTTAAGTAGGGTGGAGGTCTGCCTCTGCCCAACGACCAGCACTTTTCCTCTGTATGGCCTGTTTTGTGACAGGAATGACAGAATCTGCTCAGTTTGCCACCGTGTGGCTTTCTGAATTCTCCTGCAAATGGAGGATTTTCATGACATTCTAACACAGCTACCTCACCATGCATTTGTTTTCGTGACTCAATTCTTGTTGCCCAGCTAACAATACCTTCGAATGTATTTTTTGCTGGAGAAACACCATACATGAGCGATTGCTGTACACACGGCCCTGCATTTGTAAGTAGTAATTCAAGGAAAGTTATATTGTTGTGGTTAACACCTTCAATTCCAGAATACTCCTCAAACAGTTCAAAAATGTTTTCTGCATATGTCTCAAACGATTCTCCAGTACTCTGTTTTCGATTGAAAATCAATTCCCATCCAACAGGACTACAAACACGTAGATCGCGGAGACATTGTTTTAATCTATTAAAGATTTCACTCTCAGACTCGTTTTGATGCATTGACTGCACAATGTTGCCTGTCATCAAAGCCTGTGGTATCTTATAGTTCAGGACATCTGGAATTGAGCTGATAACAATTTGCCAAATATCTTTTGGTTCAAGTTGGAATGCATGTTTTAGGCTAACAATGCGTCTCCACCATGGTTCGAATGGCCCTTTCAAAGGGAATGGTCCGATCTCTGCTTTAAACAAGCTACATTCAGTTACCGTTAGAGGACGCCGAATGGTTGACTCTGTGCCGTTTGGGTGCCGTATCACCTTAAAGGCTGAAACAGGCACTTTGTTCAAAACTTTATCACATGCTTCACCTGTCTGAAAAGATTCAGGGTGATTAGAGCAGGCTGACTCATTTAGGAAGTGCACATTTTTAGTCTCCTCGCTGTTGAGCGTTCTGGGAGAAATGGACTTTTTAACAATTAGTTTAGCTTTAAGATCTGCAATGATGTATTTGTGATTTTTACACTTTTCAGTCAGGGCTAACTGCTCAGCTAGTAATTTATCTAGCTGTGTTTGAAGATCTTGAATCTTTTCCTCAGACATTTTTGCCTCGGCATTTTTAGAATGCACTTCTTCACATTTAACATCCATAAGCGAAGATAGAAATGTTGTTGACTTATCTAGCCGTTTATAACTTATGAAGTTTAAAGCCTCAATTATTTCACCATGTTTTGATTTCTTCTGCTTACTACCCACTGCTTTCCACCAAGTGAGAATTTCATTGTCAATAGCGTCCATGTTAAGACCTTTTTTACTGAGTTTGTGCAGTGTAGGCTCGACCTTTTCGGCCCATAGTGTAAACAGGACAGGATCTTTATACATGTTCCAATTTATATTTGGGGAAATTTCTTTCCCTGAAGCTTTGAATTTAAAAAGGGTTTTTGTTTCAGGATTAATAAGATACGCATTCACAGTTTCTGATTCTCATCTATGTTCCTTTGCGTGGTTTTCCCGCAGCTATGAGAGTTTTCCACCAAGGATACAAAAATTCAGACTATATGAAGGTAAAGTCATTTTAACGTTTGATATTTCTTTACTTCTATTTTCCCCGTTTTTAGATTAGGAAATTATATCACTCTGCGGTCCTTCTCTAAAGTCCGCATGCCACACTCTCGCCAGGTCCGGTCATCAAATCAGAGGTAATTTGACTAAATATCTAGGATTTGCCGTATCCACACGTACATAATCAAAGACATATCTGTAAGTCCCCTTAAACGCCTCCTCGTTTAAGTACACGTAAAATGATACCGGATGTTAGCCATCGCTAAACTGACGCAAAAGATGTGGAAATATACAAATCCGATCATCTACTTGGGAAAATAATCTTATCAATTCAGAGTATTTCTGTAATTAATGAGCATTGTGAATCACATTATAACCGCATTCAACATAGACACACACACGTGTTTAATTCAGTTCACACAGGATACATATGGCCTAGAATACAACATCAACAGCCTTTACCTAAGTGTTCCGAAAAACACTTACAGTAAAGCAATCCTGTGTTTAAAGAATAAACTTACATTTAGCCTATGTGCACATATAGTAGCACAAACAACTATACAGTGTGTTCTATGGGTGCGTTACATTGTGTGAAGCACAACTCCAAATTTGAAAATACAAATTATTGCATTATTGCTTTTTAATCCCATCTGTGTGATGGAAGTGGAAGCTTTCAAATGCAATATAGAGTTTGTCAAGATTAGTTTAGGTTTATTATAGAATATTATTCAATGTGGTCACACAAAGGGTTAAGCGTTTTTTGAATGCAGCATGGCTTTAGCATTAGCCTCGTTTTGGAAGCAGCATGGCTCTAGCATTTAGCATTAGCGTCGTTTTGGAAGCGGCAATAATCATTATCTACATTTTCTCTCTCTCTCAGTCAGTAACACTAAAAAACGCACACAAGTATATATATGGTTTAATGTGAATAATGATTATTGTTTAGTATCATTTTGAAGGTCTCAGGGTGGCTGGTAATAATGTCTCATTCCCAAAGAAGTGAAACAAAAGGTAATAAGGTTTTTAAGAGTTTATGAATAACTGGCACACAAAGGAATGTGGTCTCTAGGCACTCCCAAAGGTGCAAATTCATGAATGCTAATTTCCACTGTTGTTAGCAGATGGTCAACTGCTACCCCCAGTAACTATGGTGGGGAAACCTAGTAAATTTCCACTAAACTCATGTTTTACATATCAAATAAGGTCTGGCTATTTAAAGGAAAATGCAACAAGAGCTCGGGGCTGCATTTTCTGTATCAGATCAGCCCATGATGCTGTGTCTTAAGGCTCAGCATTCATGTAGTTATGTTGGGTAAAGTTCTTTGTTCTAGAAACATTTGATGGTTTGCATTGATTATCTTTAATTTGATTATGGAATTGTAATGATACATTTACCTGACATAATAAATTGTTATATTTGATTATTCTAACAGACTTTGACTTTATTTTCATTAGAGTTAAAAGGAATAGTCAAACATTAACGTGTATTTAATGATGCACAGATATCATTGTTAAACCTTTTTCATTTTATGGAGTCAGATGAAACGAGCTAATACATAAGATAAAATGTATTGCATTTAATTGAAAATCACTTTGCCATGGGAAAGACGGAACACGTGTGAAACCTTCACCTGTAATCGAGTACCCCCATTGGATCGATTTAGCAGGCCTTACAATGTCATAAATATCAAAAGTTTTCAAGAAGAGCAAGATTTTACACTTTAACTGGATAAACCTGCTAAAACTTGTATGACAACAAATATAGATTGAAGCGGCAGACAGGCATGGACTAAAACACCTTTAAAGCCTTGATTTATCAGCTCTTTTACAAACTCTGCAATAAAAAGACGATAATGAATGTTTGAGGAGATCACACACTATGATCAAACATTCACCTGAATTACGCAAATAAACTCAGCCAGTGAAACTTTCCGTCCCTCCCTCCGGCTTCACCAGAAAACTCCCACTTTACACTCCGAGTTTAACTTCACATTTGCACACTAGACTTTAAAATATTCCCAGACTCCGTCGTTCTCTGGGGATTTGTGTGTTTGCAGAGTGCAGTGTGTGACTGTGTAGAGCCCCTGGTGACACTTCAAGTACAGTTTCATGTTGTGTTGAGCCGCCTTAGTGTTTTAAAAATAGCGATTTTACTGCTATCATTTTAGTGCCCCTAGCACTCCCATTCAAAAGGCATTTTGACCTAAAACGAAAAGTCAATCTTGAAAGTGGCATTTCCATTCTAAGTATGCTTTTACAAGAAAGTATGATTCTGGTAGATTAACAAAAAGAGCCTAGGTTAAATTTTGGCAAAAGTTACCCTTAAATGTGAACTGACTGAACCAGCATTTGGCAGGTAGTGGATTATTTATTTATTTTTCTTAACAAATGAGATTGTTTGTCTTAAATACTTTATCTTGTATCTCAAAAGGGGGCTGCAGAGACCACTGTTCATGAGGATCTGAGAATTAAGAACATGAGCATCTATGTCCGCCGTGAGCCAGATGCAGTAGGAATCATCATTGAGGGAATACCAGTCCTTACCAATCTTGGAAATCTGGCCAAAGCATGCTGCTTCCTGCTTGGGTTGACATATGCACTTAAAGGGTTAGTTCACCCAAAAATGAAAATTAAGTCATTAATTACTCACCCCCATGCTGTACCAACCCCGTAAGACCTTCGTTCGTCTTCGGAACACAAATGAAGATATTTTTGATTAAATGTGACAGCTGGATCACTCCTCCATAGGCTCCCTAAGGGAATGAATCCTGACGGCCCATAAAGTCAATGAAGAAAATGTTTAAATATTCCATGTCGCAACAGTGGCTCAACTATAAGTTTATCAAGCGACGAGAATACTTTTTGTGCGGAAATAAAACAAAAATAACGACTTTATTCGACTATTTCTTTTCTTCCTTGTAGGCCTGAAACGAGACTTCGAGAGATTTCCACGACGCATGCGCGAGAATTGCGATCTCCTTCAACTACTCCAGTTCAGTTCTCGCGCATGCGTCGTGGAAATCTCTCGAAGTCTCGTTTCAGGCCTACAAGGAAGAAAAGAAATAGTCGAATAAAGTCGTTATTTTTGTTTTATTTCCGCACAAAAAGTATTCTCGTCGCTTGATAAACTTACAGTTGAGCCACTGTTGCGACATGGAATATTTAAACATTTTCTTCATTGACTTTATGGGCCGTCAGGATTCATTCCCTTAGGGAGCCTATGGAGGAGTGATCCAGCTGTCACATTTAATCAAAAATATCTTCATTTGTGTTCCGAAGACGAACGAAGGTCTTACGGGGTTGGTACAGCATGGGGGTGAGTAATTAATGACTTAATTTTCATTTTTGGGTGAACTAACCCTTTAATCTTGAGTATCCACCCAAGCTTTCCAAAACATTTGAGGTGTTTCAAAGACTTTTCGTGGGACTTGACACACTGCGCCCAAAACCAAGCCCCAAGTTCATGACCCTGAAAAACAAACTCCTTGCCTAGGCCCTCAGACATGACTGTCACTGCACTTGTGAACAGCTGTTTTCTTTGTCTGTTCAACATCATTATACATTGGACATACTGTTGATTTATTTTTTTCAGGATGTTGTAATGGTTTATCCTTGTCATGTTTTATACTGTGCTGCAGGATATACTTCCTGGTGTGAAAAGGTATTTATATTTTATACACACAAAATAGACCTGCTGTGAAGCTGCACTTTAAAAACTGGTCAGGTGAGATCAGTGAGATGTTTGCCTAAAGATGTTTCAAAATATTCACACACGCTGTGAAGGTATTGTGCTAAGTTGAGGTCAGATGGTCATGCTTGTGACCTGTAATGTTAGTGTTAAAATGTTTCAATAGTATGTACACACTGTACTTTTAAAAGGATAGTTTACTTCAAAATGAAAATTGTCATCATTTACTCACCCTCAAGTTGTTTTAAACCTGTATGAATTTATTTCCTCTGCTGAACACAAGGAAGATAGTTTGAAGAATGTCAGTAACCAAACAGTTAACTGGACCCATTGACTTCATGGAAGTCAATGGGTCCAGTTAACTGTTTGGTTCATGGAAGTCAATGGGTCCAGTTAACTGTTTGGTTCATGGAAGTCAATGGGTCCAGTTAACTGTTTGGTTCATGGAAGTCAATGGGTCCAGTTAACTGTTTGGTTCATGGAAGTCAATGGGTCCAGTTAACTGTTTGGTTACTGACATTCTTCAAACTATCTTCCTTGTGTTCAGCAGAGGAAATAAATTCATACAGGTTTAAAACAACTTGAGGGTGAGTAAATGATGACAATTTTCATTTTGAAGTGAACTATCCTTTGTTTTATGCAT